>CAWVNO010003076.1:0-17000 GCA_963930645.1 Salticus scenicus
TGATTACAATTTTCTAACTCAAAGGTAAACTGAATATGGGGATCAATAGCATTAGCAATATTAAGAATGGCAGAAACATCAAACGGATTTTCAACAAGAATGAAAGTGTCATCTACGTAAAGTAACACTTTAAATTTAAATTTAACACTTTAAATTTAACACTTTAAATTTAACATCTTTAATAATTTTTCCTGAAAATAATGCATATAGATATCGGCAAGAATAGGAGATAAAGGATTACCCATATTTAAACCATCACACTGCTTATAAAATTTGTTATTAAATTCAAAAGTAGTTTGGGAAACACAGAGTTATTTACAGGATTCAGTTAAATAATCTGAAAGTTAAATAATCTGAATCCTGTAAATTGCTCAATGTTATCTCTTGATGTGAAGTCTTTATTTACTAATGTTCCCATTGAAGGTGCGCTTAATTGTTTAGAAAAAAGGCTACGCGAATTTCATTATTCTGACATTGAAATCAAAGAATTTGTTAATCTAACTAAACTCTGTGTTTCCCAAACTACTTTTGAATTTAATAACAATTTTTATAAACAGTGTGATGGTTTAAGAATGGATAATCCTTTATCTCCTATTATTGCCGATATCTATATGCATTATTTTGAGGAAACATTATTAAAGATGTTAAATTTAAAATGCTGGTTACGTTACGTAGATGACACTTTCATTCTTGTTGAAAATCCGTTTGATGTTTCTGCCATTCTCAATATTGCTAATGCTATTGATCCCCATATTCAGTTTACCTTTGAGTTAGAAAATTGTAATCAACTTCCCTTTCTTGATGTTTTAGTTACTAGGTGCGATTCCTCTTTTAAAACCTCTGTGTACAGGAAACCTTTCTCTGTTTCTAACCATCCCCATGCTCTCTCTAATCATCCGGCTAAACAAAAAATTGGCACCTTTTACACTTACGTGTATCGTGCCCTTAAAATTTGTTCTGATACTTCTTCTCTTAAAGAAGAACTCAATTATTTAAAGTCTGTTGCTATTAAAAGAGGTTTTAGACCCTCTATAATTGATAAAGCTATCAAAAAGTTCAGTAGGCCAACTCATAATTCTACTCTTTCCATTGAAGATAAAATTAAACCTGATAATCTTGTTGTCTTGCCTTTTTATCCCCCCTTATGTTTTAAATTAGCCAAAGTTTTGAAGCGTTTCAATTTTCATGTTATTTTTAAACCTGTCAATAAATTCCAATTCCCTTCAACTAAATCCCCTGTTCCCGAACTTCATAAGTGGGGTATCTATAATGTCCCTTGTAATAATTGTGATTTATCTTATATTGGTCAAACAAAAAGAAATCTTGAATGCCGTTTACGTGAACATACTCGGTATGTTGTTAATCAAGAAATTTCTAAATCTTCTATTGCGAAGCACAGTTGGGAATTTGATCATAGTTTTAATTTTAAGAGTGCCAAAATTATCTTTCATGCCAAACGCATTTCCGAACTGGATTTTTTGGAAAATTTAGCTATTTACCTTAATCGTGATAAAATTGTCAATGAAAAATCTGATTCCACTTTGCTGTCTACAGCCTGGAAAAATTTGTTTAATTCAATTAAATAATTTCCTTCATTATGTTCATAACATAATTATAGTTATAATTAAATAATTCTAAATAAAAAATAGAAAATAATAATAAATTAATTAATTTTATTAAATTTGCTTATTTGTATAATATTAATTTAAAAAATAAATAAATAAATAATAAAAATAAATAAATAAATCATTAAAAAATAAAATAAAATTAATTGTTTATTCCTTCCCTCCCTCCTTTTGTTTTTGTGTGTGCATGTGTGTTCCTCTCTCATTGGTCCTGCATGATGCTTCCTATTGGTTGTTTGTGTTGCTCCTCCCCCTCTGGATTTTGCCCTGCTTTCAGTCTTGCTTTTGCCTCCAAGGCAGTAGCACGTGTTTTTTTTTTTTTTTTTTTTTTGCACCTGATGAAGGAAGGCTACGTCCTTTCGAAACCGGTTGTGCTGGCTTAAAATTTATGGTGTGTGAAGAAGTCTGTTTGTCTATTGTCGTTTGTACACCAATTTTGCATTTCGTTTTGGTACAATAATTTATGCCGGAGCAATTATAGTAATGTTCTTTTTTCTTCCTTGAGTAATTTTCCCTAGTATGTAACTAAAATTAAATATGAAGAAAACTACTCTCATAAAAAAGTAATAGAAGTACGAAAAGAGGTGGTACTAATAATACACGGGAATAAATTACAGATGCTGGCAATTCTGAGTTATGAGATGTTTCAATTCGCATCAATCTGTAATAAAATAATGTAACAGAAACAAGGTATTGTAAGCAACTATTTTACAGATAAGTTTTAAACTTTTTGCGTTTTTAAAAAGAATTTTATAATTTTCATTAGATAATAGAAAAATCCCTACAAAACAGAATTAAAAAAAAAAAAAAAATCCCCCTACGCCAAAAGCACAGCTGAAAATCCCTACTGTAGGGATAAATCCCTACATCTGGCAACACTGCTTAGTAAACCAACTCTACTCCAAAAAAGTCTGTATTTCAGAAAGAAAAAATTCTTTAACAATTTAATCAAAACATAAACCTATTGAGCTTATCTAAAGTCAATATTCGCTGTTAAACTTTAATCAAGATACTTCTTTTATTTTTAGACATGGTAATTTTTTTTATTTCATTTTTAATTTAAATAATGTAATGTGTATATTTCATCTGGTATAAAATAAAAATTTAACTGGCAGGCAATATGCCGTATTAATTAATTTTTCTGTATCTAGTAATTTTGGTTTCTAGTAACTTTTGGTTTTTCTATTAATTTTTAGCTACGTAGATTTGCAAAAAAGTTTTATCACGAAGATTACGATGAATAGCAGTTAATTATTTATTAACTTTTTTTTTTTTTTTTTTTTTTTTTTTTTTGTGCGCAGTGTTATTAAGCAGCAATTTCCATGCTGTAAAGCAGAGAGACACTGCTTAATTTTTATAGCAAATACTGGTTTCATGACATGGTGAACAGAGGAATAATACTTTATTAAATAATTTACTCTTAGAGAAAACTGGTTGATAAGACTTTTTCTGTTCGTCACTAGTTTAATTTTAGTTTGAAACGTTGTAGGGTAATATTTATAAGTCAGTTTCAATTAAATATTAAAATCTGAGTATTTTTCGTAATATAATTATACTTTATAAAATTTTTATATGAAAATTTTATTAAATCTAAATAAGAAAATTTGTCTTTTTTAAAATCGCAGTTTGTAGTATTACACGGCTGTCGCAAAACAAAATATTCACTAAGTTTTAAAAATAAAAGTACTATATTGTTGGAACTTTAATAACTTTTATAATTGTCTAAGTTCAAACTGTTTAATAAATGCGATTTCAGCAATTTAAATTGAAGGATTTCTTAAAAAGTAAGTACATATTTGATTGATAGTTTAAGAATTAAGTTGCAAAAAAGTTTTATCACGAAGATTACGATGAATAGCAGTTAATTATTTATTAATTTTCTTTCTTTTTTTTTCTGCGCAGTGTTATTAAGCAGCAATTTCCATGCTGTAAAGCAGAGAGACACTGCTTAATTTTTATAGCAAATACTGGTTTCATGACATGGTGAACAGAGGAATAATTATTAAATAATTTACTCTTAGAGAAAACTGGTTGATAAGACTTTTTCTGTTTGTCACTAGTTTAATTTTAGTTTGAAACGTTGTAGGGTAATATTTATAAGTCAGTTTCAATTAAATATTAAAATATGAGTATTTTTCGTAATATAATTGTACTTTATAAAATTTTCATATGAAAATTTTATTAAATCTGAATAAGAAAATTTGTCTTTTTAAAAATCGCAGTTTGTAGTATTACAGGGCTGTCGCAAAACAAAATATTCACTAAGTTTTAAAAATAAAAGTAGTATATTGTTGGAACTTTAATTACTTTTATAATTGTCTAAGTTCAAACTGTTTAATAAATGCGATTTCAGCAATTTAAATTGAAGGATTTCTTAAAAAGTAAGTACATATTTGATTGATAGTTTAAGAAAGCAATTAAATAAGCTTATATGTTGGCTTATTATGATGTTTACCACTACAAATGTTTTATATTTTGACAGTATAAAATAGTAATATTTCAAATTCTTTGCATGTCAAAACTTTAAAAAAAAATTATAAAGCATTTAAAACAAAAAACAACCATAGCTTAAGAATGCAACAGAAATTCCGTAAGATTACACGGAGAAGAAGAAATAATAAATCTAAAGGGTGTGCTGAAAATCTTTTTTTTTTTTTTTTTTTTTTTTTTAGGTTAAATTTAGGGCTTGACCATTCAAAGTATAACTCTCTAATGCTCATGGGATATATTGTACTGCCCCATCGCGTCAAGGCCCTATATTTCGTCATATTTATATTTCCCGCCAAAATTTACATATTTTAATTATGTTAAATGTTCAAATAAATATGTGTGCTTTGGCTGGCGACAGACCAAATTGTTTCCATGATTCTTTGATCAGTATTTTTCTTTCGGAACTTTTAATACATAGATGCCAATATTTTATTTTATTCCAAAATATTTTATTTCGCACTACTTTAATTATAGAAATATTGTCTCCAATATATATAGCTGCCATTTTTTTAATTTTTTCCGGAATGATGTTAGCCCCGCCCTTTTTTCACACCGTAATCATTGTGGAAATATTTTCTTCAAGATATTATTACGATTAAACATTAATAAAATTATTTTAAAAGTATTATGGTGTGAAAAACGGGCGGGGCTAAGAACATTCCGGAATAAATTAAAAAACTCGGCAGCGATGAATATATAACTTCAATGAAATAAGTAAAATTTATTCTTAAAAAGTAAGTGGTATGAAAAAAAGGCCTAGCTAAAAATACTCTGGAATAAATTGAAATGTTGGCATCTATGTTAATAGTTAGTTTCAACAATTTATTAAGACAAAAATTATCGTATAAATATACTGGTGTAAGAATCAGGGGAAATAGTGGGTCTGTCACTACTCTGTTTTAAGCATACCTGGTAAACATTTATAATTTATTCCGGAATACTGTTAGCCCCGCCCTTTTTTCGCACCAGTATGATTTATGAGAAACTTTCTCCAATATGTAATTACTATGAAATAAGAAAAATGCTTTTAAAATATATTGGTATGGAAAAAGGGCGGGGTTAACAGTACTCCAAAATAAATTATATAAGTTACCAGGTATGTCTAAGTATCAGTGTTATATAATTTTTTCGAAATAAAAAATTCCTCACACAGCCACTTATATCCATTAGACATCTAAATTACATCCAATGATTCATAAAAAGTACAAAATATCTTATGAATGTCCATTAAAAGTACAGGATATCCTGTACTAATTATATCTATCTATTAGATGTTTAAACGTAGACGAAATTTAGACGTGCCTTTTTCAATGCCTAATAGATCTAACATGTTAGATCTAAACAAACTTTATACATTTTCAATATCTGTTAGATCAATCAAGTTCATTTATTGGAGATTTGGAGATTTATTGGATATGTAGCAGACATCTAATGGATGTAAAAAAGAGTGGCATTTGTCTTGTTAATAGATATCTATAGGACGTTTATAGAAGTTTAATGGATCATTTTTTAACTTTTATAGATTTAATAGATAGATTGTGGATGTAAATGGTTGTCTGGGTCCATTATCAGAGTCGCAATGTCAAATTTTTTAGGGCACTTTCGAGGATGAGAAATCGCTGCGCTTTTCACTATCACTATTTTTATAAAAAAAAAGTCTCTATCCTGTTTAATCACGACACATTTCCATGAACATATCATAAAAAATTCTCTATAAAATAATGGTAGCTAAAAAGTCGGAAAATTTTCCTCCCTTAAAGTCCCCTAAAAAAAGGCGAGAATGCTAACCCTGCATTATTATTATTATTGTTTAATTCTAAAACAAAATACCAAAAATAATAATTTTTATTATTTTTATATTATTTTATTTTTATTTATGTATAGAAATTTTGTTCTTCTTCAATTTGCGTATTTTAGATATAGAATAAGTTCATATAAATGTATGGGAGATAAGTTTATTTTCTTTATGTATTCAGAATTTTATATATTTTACTATATCTTTTCTTTTTTATTATTTAGGGGATATTTCTATTAGTTTTTTTTTTTTTTTTTTCTGCAGCACAAAGTAAAAAGTTTTTCTGAAGGCCACATTCTTTACGTCTTTCTCGTTTAGGTGTTTTGACGGTGACCGGAATTTCACCCTTTGCAGCAATTAATTTCTTCTGTATTGTTTTATTTTCTCTAACTTTTCTGTGTCCTCTGTTAATTTCTTTCCAGGTTCTTTCACAAAAAGACACCTTTTGAAAAGCTTGCGCTCATTATACGTTGGATTCTCATGCAAAAATACCGCAAAATCATTAATCACAGTCAGATCAATGATGTTGTAGAATAAACATACGGCCAATTTCTTGTTCCTATTTTACATGTATAAGCAGCGGCTAATTTGTCGTATTAACTGCACCCTTAGTTTGGTTATAAAACAAAATTATCTCTGGTTTTTGTTTACTTTTCCGATGAAACTCTTGGTTCGTGGTGCATAGTGAAAAGAAGAATCACAGATTTATTCTTTTTTGGTACATATCATGGTGACTAGAATACACGCTAGGGGTCAAGCGACTCATCAGCATACTTGCCAACCATCTCATTAATAACAGTACAATTGTTAACGCCCCTTTACTCACACCACTATATTTTTAGAGTTATTCTCTCCAAATGTTGATACGATTAAAAAAGACTAAAATTACTCTAAAAAATTATTGCTGTGAAAAAAAAAGGTGGGTACTAAAAATTGTACGGTTCATAATGAGATGGCTGGCAAGTATGCATCAGTGATATCGTCAAATGGACACGTTTCCTTCTCAGTTTTTCGGTAGGGTACAGTTTAAGCTACATTTTGCAGGAAAAAGCGATTTGTGTCGTTTATTTCTTCACTGGCATGTCAGATATGCAGATATACTTTTAAATTAATTCCATACTTTAAAAGACTTATTTTTTAAACTTAAAGTATTTTTAAGACTATAACTTTAAACGAATGCATTTCCTAATTTCGTGTGGATAGGGGATTTATTCTGTATATCGATGGCGTTATAAAACTTGTTTAAATATTTTTACTTAATTATTATTCTTGTTCACTTACTACATAGATGCTCGCATTTTAATTTATTCCGGAGTATTTTTGCCCCACCTTTATTTGCACTACTTTATTTATACAAATTTGTTCTCCAACTTCGACAAAATAAGAAAAAAATACTCTTAAAAAAGTAAGTGGTATGAAATACAGGCAGGGTAAAAAATACTCCGGAATAAATTAAAATGTTGGCATCTATGCTTACTATCTTCAGATTTATTTACAATTGATGTATTTCTCTGTTTTATATATAATTTTCAATGCAATAAAAAAGTTTTTTTTTAAACAATTGTATAAAATGGGAGAAATTTCAATATATTTTATGCCTATTAAACAAGAGAAGTACATAAGTAAGAGAAGTAATTTATATTTTAGAGTAGACAATGTTTTGAGATAAAGAAAAAATAATAATGAAATTCATTAGATATAATAAATGAGTACTTTTGTTTCTTTTCCAGTGTACGAAAAAAAGCATATTGGCAAATTCTGTTTTAAAAAAATCGATGATTTGATACAGCAGCAGTGAAATGATTCGTTAATGACCTTTTAAAAGGGAAATCATCTTCAATATTTCCAATGCTTCATTAATCCCCTAGGATCACAAATTAGAAGTATGCAGGGGCTGAAGCCTGTCCAACAAACACAACTTGCCTTTGATTTTTGAAGTCTGTAAAAGATGTTGGTGTATGTTTAGTGTGTATGCATATTTGTGTATGCCAATATCTTTAAGACCGATTGACTTCTCGAGGGGGCTAAGCCTCTGGGTGGAGTGGCCTCTGTGATGGCCTTTCTAAGGGGTCCTAGATTGTATTCACGCCAGTCCACGGAAAACTCCGATCGAGCCCAGCATCTCCCATCTACCGGCTTTGAGAGAAAAAACTCTAAACCTTCGGTTGGGTTGTCTGCTAAAGGAAATCAGATAATTCCTAAAATAAAAATCTAGTATTTGTATACGATGTAAAACTTTCGAACGACGTAAAACTTTCAGTATGCTAAGTTTATTTATGAAGCAACTATAGTAAAATGCAGACAGTATTAAATCAGTAAACTGAACAAACCACATAAAATTAGATCGCCATGTAAAGAGATGTGTTTGCGATGTTCAAACGATTAAATGAACCAGAAAAGGGGAAAGCTTGAAATTATTCAAAACTTGAGCAAGATGAGCCAAGACTTCTACCATGTGGACCAGCAAACCGGACCGCGTCTGACTTACATTTTTATTTTTACTCCGATCAGAGCCTGATTAAGGGGGAAGCACACATTATTTATACTTACACCGTTATTTTTTAACAAATACTTTCCTCCTATAATAAACAGAAAATTCTCATTAAAAATTATTTTAAAGGAATTCTGGTGTCTAATAACAGTGAGTAAATTGGATTGTTTTACACCGTTCATTTTTTATAAAAAATATTTCCTCGTCAAAGCGTGGAATTTCTATGACATGAAGTAAAAAATAATTGTAAAAATATTCCGGTGAGAGCGGGATAATGTGTGCTTCCCCCTTAATCAGGCTCTGACTCCGATCCGCTCCAGGTCATTATTGTTAGCATGCAGGATAGGTAGAACAGGTGCATATCTCTATAATACATATTTCATTTTTATTACAAATTTTTTAGTTTGTAGAAAATGATATTAAAAAAACGAGTGAGCAAATGGCAAAATAAGTAAAAACGTTAAAATAATAATAATAATAATAATAATAAGATGCAGGTTAAATGTTTAAAATGAGCCACCGTAATTACACCAATGCCTTCCATCGTCTTCAAAGGAATTACTCTATTAAGCAGAATGTTTATGTAATGTCGAATTAATTTTGGACCAAGGTCTCAACCTAAGTCCTTTAGCTTAATGTTTCAACTCTCTACCAACTATTTTTTATTTACTTATTTTTAAAGGAAAAAGGCTCTCTTAATTTTAATTTAATTAAGTCAGTAATAAAAAGAAATTTTTTAGGAATCATATATTTAAATGTACCGCTGAATGATTATTTGAATAGATTTATTATATGATTAGTAGTTTTTATCATACCTGCCAGCATCCTAATTAATATTCTGCAGTAGTCCCGCCTTTTTTTTTACTCCTGTATTTTTTTAGAATATATTGCTTAATCGTAATTAAATTTGGAGAATATTACTCTAAAAATTTACTGGTGTAAAAAAAAAAAAAAATTCTTGACTAAAGCCGCTATCAGACTACGCGATAATTCGAACAAACAACTTTTGGGACAATATTTGCCCCCAACTTTTTGGATGAAAGGAGAAAAGAGGGTTGTAATTATTGCAGCAAAATTTGCTTGAACAATTGGTTTATGATTTACTATTTATCGCGCTTTTCTTGGCTCAAATAAATCGTTGGAACGTCGATTTCTTCTAGCAAAACTCAAGTTCTGCTTCAATTTATTTAATAATAATAAAAATGTTTTTAGTACTTATGAAATTAAATAAATGAAAATATCTTTTTCATGTTTTGTGTTTATTTGATTGCCTGGAAATTAATAATATTGGTAATATATTTAAAATAACATCAATATTTTGTTCAACAATTTCATTTCAAAATGGATAAAAATTATTTTCAAGAAAATCAATTAATAATTAAGTATAATTAATATTTACTCATTATTAATATCAGTTACAAAAAATTGCATGTAAATAAATATTTTTAAAAGAATACTTCTTTCATACAGCATTAAAAGGAATCCAATGGGTAGGACTTTGAAACAATGCAAAAACCAATGGGTAGGACTTTGACTCCGTGGGACAAATGGGTAGGATTCAGAAACAATGCAAAATCCAACGGGTAGGACTTCAAATTCCATGACCCCACCCGTTTCTACGCCCCAGTCATTCAATTGCTATGTTACTTATGTAATATTAATTGGAAGACAAAAAATGTGCTATATAGATATTAATATAGAGGAGTTCATGTTCTGAAAATATTTATACTTATATTTTTCACAAAACAAAGAAAATTACAATATAAATTTCTTTTAAAGTTATATTAATTTCTTTTTATTTAATTTTTGCAAAAATAAAATTCAAGAAAATTCTGTCAAACATTAAATAGGGCTGATTCGAGGAGAATATTTTTCAGAAATTATTAAGTATTCAGGGCTTTTTAAAAAAAAAATTATCTACAAACGATAATTATTTTTAAATAATAATAATAATAAGGCAATAAAGCATTTTAATAAGTGTTTTTTACTGATTTTATTTTAATAAAGTATGAATCTTTAAATAACATATAGAAATTTATTCGAGGTCACAGATTTATATGTAGAAGATGGATACGAATAGACACTGAAATTTTAAATATTTACTTAAATTAGTTGCATCATTCATCAATAAAGAAAATGCGCGGAAAGTAAGTATTTAACTACTTTAAACATCCCACAGTGCCTACAATTTTTATTGCATTCAATTAAAACATTTCCTTCCTAAAAGTTCCATTTTCACAGAGAGATACTCTCTTTCGTATTGCCCGCCATCTTGAAGGATGACGTTACGCAGCCTATACGTCTGATTGGTTGAAAGCTGGAAGAAAATTGTTCGTACGCCCAATTTTTTAAGGCATGGAAGAGAAAAGTTGCTCAATTCAGAATCGTTATCACATTGGGCGTTGAAGCAATTTCTCCCAGAAAATCGGCGCAAATTAAGCGTTGGGTCAAAAATTGCCCAAAAAATTGTTGAATCTGATTGAGGCTTAACAATACTACAGAATATTAATGAGGATGTAGCTGGCAGATATGGCTTTATTTACAAAAAATTATTAAGATGCTTTATTTATTTGTAAAAATTAAGTGCATTATTTAAAAATATTTATAATTTTATTTACAAATATTTATAAAGTTTACATATAATTTATTTACAAATGTATAAGAATCTATAATCTATAATTAATCGATAAGAATCATAAACATATAAGTATTTAAAGCTGATTTAGCAGGTTTACATGGTTTACCAGTAAGCAGTTATTATAAAATTACTTTTATTCACATATAAACACTTGCCAAATTAATAAATTGAATGATTGAATCTGAAGAAAGAAAAAATTGCTCAAGAAGCCTATTTAACATAATCCACAATAAAATGTACACGTGAGCTACATAAACCAAAAAGAAGTTGGTTTACTTTTGAAGTGTTTAAATTATATTTTGTTATCCCCAGAAAGCTGTGAAAGTTAATGAGTTATTCTTTTTGTTATCTGAGAAGATAATTGGAAACCACTATTACACAACAAACCATTTTTGCAGTAAATATACAAATAAAAAATAAAGACGAATCCCAAATTAGTTTCAAACTAATAGGTCTTAGGGAAAAGAAACACGCTGATGGCCAACTCTCGGTGTCCAGATGACATCAGAGGGCGGGATTTGCTACTGCGCACACTGAGATGATCCCTACCGTGTATTTTAGTTACTGTAATATTTATGAGACAAAGGTTTTATCTTGTCAAAATCCAAATAACGATGAGTATACTTCTCGATGGCGCGAAGATTGAAATTTAGAAGGCATAAATGCCTTGTTTTTTGTAAGAGTTCCAACAACTGTTAGTCTTCTTTTCAGTAATTCTCAAAAATTCTTGCGAACATTCTAATTAATGTTCCTTAGTATTGTTAGTACCGCCCCTTTTTCAACTTCCCTTTATGTTTAGTGTATTTTTCTCCAAATTTAATTACGATTAAATAAGAAGAAAAATACTCTAAAAAAAGACTCGTGCGGAAAAAAAAGGCGAGGGTCTACAAGACTACGGAATATTAATTGAAATGTTGGCAGATATGCAGAGTAGACAACATTTTAATTTATTCCGGAGCATTTTTAGCCCCGCTTTTAATCCATACCACTTATTTTTTAAGAGCATTTTTTTCTTATTTTATCGTAGTTATGTATTAGAGGAAATTATTCTATAAATAAAATGGTGCGAAATAAAGGCAGGCTAAAAAGGCTCCAGAATAATTTAAAATGTTGGCATCTATGGATATGGTAATACTTCTGCAAGTGAAAAATTTATCAACTGTAATATTTCGGGTAGTACACTTATTTGATTCGATTAGATGCAAAACAACATTTTTTCCTTGATTTATGTCGCGCTCGCCACCGGAAAGCTTTACAGTATAACATACCGGCTGAAATCCTCATTAATATTCCATAGCTGTCAATATTTTAATTTATTCCGGAGTAATTTTAGCCTGCCTTTAATTCATACCACTTATTTTTTAAAAGTAATTTTTTTTTTAAACCGAAGTTACGTATTGGAGAAAAAATTTCTATAAGTAAAGTGGTGCGAAATAAAGGCGGAGCTAAAAATACTCCGGAATAGATTAAAATATTGGCAGCTATGATATTCCGTAGCATTGTTAGTCCCGCCCTTTTTTAACACCAGAAATTTTTTAGAGTAATACTCTCCAAAAGTAATTACGATTAAATCAAAAGAAAAATATTCTAAAAAATATACTGGCTTGCAAAAAAAAAAAAAGACGAGACTATTAATTAATACTACAGAATATTAATTAGGATGTTGACAGGTATGCAGTATATACTTCAGCAGAGTAAATGTAAGCTGTTTTGACGTCAGACGGTAACCATAATTCCGTATTTCCCCCTGAGCTTTCATGGTAAATATTGTCTAAAGAGTCATTTTTCATGGAAAGGTACAAGCTGTTCGTCTATTGTCAAACTTTTGCAAAGAATGAACATCTTTGAAAGTTAAGTAAAAAACGTTTCAAAAAATAATCGTACTGGTGCAAGTTTATCCAGGCGTCGGCGACTTATTCTGCTTTTTTCTTTGGCTATTCTTAGAAACTGCCTAGTAATTTCAAAACTTTGCAATGACTGAGTTGCACAAAAAATATCACGGCCTTCGTCTCTGCTCCATAACTTTTTCTATGACTCCCCTGCACATTTATAAACACCAGCTAATATCAGCAAATCTATCCAAAAGTATATGAAAATGACTTAAAATCTAAATTAATACAATAAAGATCATAGTCTAATTGATCAAGAAAAAGTTATATATATATATATATATATAATCCTTTTGATAGTAGAAGCAAAGAATGAGAACGAAGAACAGTTAGTCAAACAATTCACCAAAGAGACATACACATGCCAAACATAGCAACAAGATTTCCCAAATTGATTCAATTATCAAGTTCAACAATAACACTGACGCCAATCCACTGTACGTACAGCAATACCTGTTGAAAATTGAAATAGGACCGTGTAATTAGACTCTGATGAAAAGAAGATTGACTCTAGGAAAATATTTCATGGTGAAAAACGAGAACCCTGTAATGAACAATAATGACCCATTAAGCGCAGTAGAAGCCAAGCAACAGACACAAGATCACCAAAACCACAAAGACCAATAAGAATGAACAAATTCTCTATGTAGGAGAAGCTCATATATATAACAAAAAATATTTATTTACCAATATAGTCTGCAAGCTCCTCAGCAAAAACTAACGAGTAATTTTTATTACTTTCATTTGATACTCGCTTCTTCTCCCGATTTTTTTCTTCTAAAGCTAATTTCATCATTTTATCTGTTAGGAAAAAAATCATTGTTTATGTAGGTTGTTCCGTTATCCTGTGAATTGCATAACGTGTAGGACCAGGGCTTTGTTTCATAACACTATGTTGCTTATAGTGGGACAAAAAATGGAAAGAATCTGTTTTATACAAAATACATCATTACAAGTTATAAAAAAAAAAAAAATCAATTTATATAGGCCGGATATGATCCCATGTTGCACTCTCTACATAGCCGTTCGTAGACTTTCGAGGTTTTCTCTGAAACTTCCGTAAATACAGACTAGGAACCCTTATAAAGACCCCACGAAGTGTGCATCACCCAGACCTAGGACCCTCGAGTTATCAGTTGGCCTTAACACTAACACTAGCACCTACTTATATAGTAGAATGAACCTATTGTATATTCCAGAATGTGCAACTACAAATCATTGTTAATAAAGATGCAAATAATAATTAGAAGAAAGATTCACTCTTCTATTAAATTCAGAGTATATATATATATATTTACCCATTGTACATTATGATGAGACTATGTCGCAACAGAATAGCGTCATAATCATTAGGAGGTGGTCTTATTTTATCTACGCTCAGAGGAGTAGTATCTCATGAACGGGGCCTGATCATGATAATGATAATATAACCATTCCATTTTTTGGACTATCCTCAATTATGATGTAAAGCATAGGGTGTGACACTCAAGCGACTTTCTCTTACTTTGAAATTCAATACTAAAAATACATATTAGAGATTAAGTGATAAGATAACGAGTGCTGTTATGTAAACATACCTTAAAAACAATTCAAATTAAGTTTCAGAACAGCTTTATTTGAATTCAAACCTCTAATTAAATTTAAAAATCATTTAAAATTATTCAGATAATTTTCACACGCACCATTCCTAGAAACTTATCAACCTTCTTCGAAGTTTTCAAGGAACAAACTTTAATTAACCTCAAAATACAACATTTGAATTTCCTGAAATTGTTTATTTTTAAGTTACTCTGATAAGAGACAAAGACAAAGGTAAAACGCTAAACACTTGATATCGGTATTCAGGAAATCTCAAAACGTGTAAACATACAAAAACCAGCGATAAATATTTAGCTTAAAAATACTTTATTTGCAGTATGGGTATGAGGACATAATTTCAATATCTGAGCAATTTTACTGGACATAGTAAAATATTATAGCAATACACTTTCACTAATTACATTCAATAAAAATATATTTTTCACTTAATTATAGGCAGCCCTGTATATCTTCTAAAATTATGTACACACCACATGGTGCTCATAAATTTAATCCTATATTAACACACAGCACAACCTGGAATACATTTCCGTCAATTTTCAAATATCATCCCACTATATTCTAGTGTCTTTTGTGTAAATGAATAGTAAATGATTTTCATACCATATTCTACATGTAACATGCTTTTACGCATATAAAAGATATATATTCACTGCATTTGGTGTAGCGCAGCCTCTGCTTACCTGCATATTCACCCATAGACGTGGTGATTAGAATTCTTTTCGGTGTCATTTTACACGAACTATTTGTTTGATCTCAACGAAATTTTAGTATGGCATCCCCATACGATATAGATTTACGATACCGAAAATGAACTTTCTGCTGTGATATGTTATTGATATGCTGATAACAAACACACACACACAGACCAACCACTAAAAATATGTTTTTCGGATTCAATGTATCTCAAAAATTATAAACAAAAACTCATTTTTAAAATATTGACCTCAAAACAACTTTTTCTACTATATATATAGGTAAGAGAAAGTTTGATTTACACTAAACTCCTGAACTTTTACTGTAATTGATGCTTGTATAAAATAGAGGCTTGCTTAGCTTTAGCTTGCTGGAAAATATTCTAATACCTTTTCCGAAATACGTGTGTGGTTTTTGGTATGATATTTTTACATCTCTTCTTCCGAAGAAAATCTTTAATGTCTTAGGCAGGGAAAGTATCCCTATTCTTTATTCATAGCTACCAACATCTTAATTAATAATGCAGAATATTGTTAGTACCCGACATTTTTTAGAGCATTTTTCTTCTTTTTTCATCATAAATACATTTGGAGAGAATTACTCTAAAAATTAAGTGGTGTGGAAAAAAGGGCGTGTACTAACAACACTCGGGATTATTAACTAAGATGCTGGCACTAGGTTTATGGACTGTCTCCCATGACGATGAATTGCTTTTCTTCCGGTTCTTATCGCTTAATATTTGCTATATGATCCGCCCTTCTATAAAAATAGTAAAATTATTCTGGAATCACGGTTATTCGAACGTTGATTTTTATGAGACCTCTTTCGCTGGAATAAATGTGGTATGACATGTTCTTTTTACCCCTGACGTTTCAAGAAGATTAATGAAACTGTTTTTTTTTTTTTTTTTTTTTTTTTTTTTAATATATATTCGACAAAAACCTCTAGAGTCGAATGTATGCGTTCACGTACGTCGATGATTGTACGTTTTGTCGATGAAATCAGTCGTACGAAATATACATAGACAGTCTTCTTATTGAACCTGTGCAACTAAACGACAGTAATACTTTCATTTTAACGATTCGTAACTTAAATCTTCGCCATTCTTGTTTTATTTTTCACACATTTAGCAGCAAAATATCTCGGTTGCTCAGAACGACATAATCTGATAACGTGAAAGGAATATTAAGAATTCGCCATTAACAAACAACGTGTTATATACGGGACACTATTTCAACAGGTAAAATATTTAATGTCCAAAATGTATCCGATAATTGCTTAAAACCATAATTGTATCGATAATATTTATTGTTTTGTTTGATAATAGATCGATATTGTTGGAAAAGAACTTCAAGAGTGTAACGGTTGAATTTACTCAACTTATTATAAAATCGCTGATGAAATATAAAGAAAATATTATAAATTTATAATGAATTAGAGGAAATCAGATGAATCGAATAGTTATTGTACTATTTATTCTTATGGTAACTACAGAAATCCAAGAGTAGCAAAAAAAAAAAAAAAAGTGTAATGCTAAAAAAAAGTGGTTTAATAAAAATATGTTTCTTTTCATATTTTTACTTTATTTTTTACTTTATTGATTTTGCATGCAATGGTAACTTTTTAAAAATAATCTGTAAAATAAACATATATATTACAAATAAATTTTAAACTAAATCCTACAAAATTTAGTGAAACGTATCAAAATTTAATTTTATAAATATAGTCTCAATTATGGAAATTGCGTCCTTAAAATATTCAAATATTCTAATGAGAC
>CAWVNO010003078.1:0-25000 GCA_963930645.1 Salticus scenicus
GTCTAGAACCTACATCCGCAGACTACAACAACGAACAAACCTCGTATGAAATGGCAGATGGCGAGCGAATTTCAAATCAACAGAAAATAAATCACAGCGCCCTCTAGGCATACAAATTGGTTATGGCCTAATAATTTGTGGCCACAACATGAAAAATATTATGTTGGCCTTGTGGTGGTAGCTTGCATAAGGCCAACTGTGTTTATGCCACTCCTGGACAACCGACCATTTTTCTTTAGGACTCCAATACTGCTGGCAGCCATAAACGGCTCACTCGTGGAGTTATGTGGGGCAACCGGCAACTGATGGCAAGTGCAGGATGCCGGCTGTAGGCCATAATGAGCCCATCAATATAAGTTTTGCTGGGGAAGGTAAACAAAAACACAAGTTATTTGACGACATTGAAAAATGTCAATGTTGGCGTTACTGTTGGCGCCAGCGAAGGCCTCGCATTCTTTTTCTTATTTTGTTAGTATTTTCCCACCTTCTCTTTCGTTACCTTAATGATTCTCTCTCTGATAGGTAGTTCATTGCTGTAAGTTTTGTAAAGAACAAGTGCTCGTCAAAAAATGTTAAAACGCCAACAGAAGAGGGGTGTGTGGTAATCATATCTTTTAACCCTTTGGGTACATGTCATCTGCTTACTTGGGCGAAGTTACGGTGGACGAGTCTGACTCGTCATCTGAATTTAAAAAGTAGGCGTTGATGTTTGCGGTATCCCCGCCATTGGGAGTTGATCGCAAACACTTTCCTGGTGTCTTTTATGATATCTTACAACCATACTTATGTCATCAATATAAGTATATTCCAAATAAAATGTATTACTTTTACATATTAACACTTTCGCGACCGCTGACGTAGATTCACATCATTTGAAAATATGTAACTCCACCAGTGGGCGTTTCGTTTGCAATTTGTATGCTATTTTTTTCTTAAACATATAATCAATATTCACAATTTTACAATGAAATATACTATGGATACAAATACTTTGATTAGAAATAATAAAATTATAATGTATATCCATTTGTAATATAAATGTGAATACAGAAAAATTTGTTCTGAAATATTGTAACATGGGAGAATAACGCCCACAGGCGGACCTCACTGTCAAAAATTCAAAATCATGCGGTCGCGAAGGTGTTATTCCATATAGCGACAAATTAAATCCGCCCCATGGGCATAAAAATCTTCAAATAATTCAGTACTCAAAGGGTTAAGTAGCTCTTCAAACTCTGGCAACAGTAGAGTGACAACGGCGGCCTCTTTTCATATTCCTTTGATGTGGTATTTGAGTTGTCGCTGGCTGCAGTTGTCGCTCACAAATCTCCTATTGCGATAATTGCATGGAGACCTTGGTCTCTTTTGTAAAACAGCTACAAAAAGTAATGTCCTTCATTGTAAACGTGTGCAAAGTATCACTTTCGGACAACGGATAATTTATGACTTTGACGTTCTACTTCTGTTGCCAGAGTTTGAAGGCAGCTTTAGAGGGAGGAAATGGCTCATCTTCACACTTTTTTTTTTTTTATGAATAACTTATGTATTTAAAGAATGTCTTGAAACTAATTTATGTTATACATCTTCGGTATGACATGTTTTCTATTAAATCAAGCACAACTGGCTTTGCAGAGATTCGCAAAAATTTGAAGTGCGTTACGGTCTATGAGAAGTATATTTTTAAACCATAATTTAATATATTTATACTAGATAAAACAAAACAAAATTAATAAGTAACTTTTTTTAATATACAAAATCATTTTTCCTTTAAAATAAGGCATGATTTTGATCAGCGTAACTGATTGTTTTACAGAGTACCAAAAAGTTGTTCTGAATCAATGTTATATCGATTCATGAGATATTAGGAAAACATTTCAACGTAAATACTTAATTTCATTAAGTAATACACATTTCACACGGTGCGAATGCACAATTTAGACGATATACAGGGCTACATTAAAAACAATCTTTATAACGCTTTCTCTTTAGAAATAAAACTTTAAAAAAATCTTTTGTGAAATTCTTTCCTGCAGATCTGCAGGAAAGAATTTCTAAAAAGAAAATGTACTTTTGTAGTTTTGTTTCTTTCAACAAATATATTACAAAGTCAATCATTGTTCGAGGTGAGAGCTACATAAAAGAAATCTATTAACACATATATATATATATATATATACTTTTTTTTTTTTTTTTTTTTAAGAAAGAAAAAGGTAAAAATATTTTTTGTGTATTTTTTTTCTTTTTAACTAAAAACAAATGTTTTTTTGTGTCCCCCCCCCCCTCCCCCGCAATATTTATTGTTCGCTACGGCCCTGGTTTTCACCAATATTACAAGTTTGGATATCAAATACAATACGCAAATGCGTTATAAGATAAATCGTACTAAGGTATCTCATTGCTACAAATTCGAGTGAACAGGAAAAAAAAAATAATTAGGAGATATAAAAACATTTATTTTGTTGTGCTATATAAAATATAGCAATAAATAATCTGAAATAAAGTTATTTGAAACAGAAATATTATAGAATCATTATTTTTTAATATTATAGCACCCGACTGCATTTAACCTTACTTTAGCTTTTTAGTTCAAATATTGGTTTTCGAGTTCGACTTTTTGTCTGAAGACCAAGAAAAACTACAAATTGTCCAAATCATAAATTCCAGTGTTGATAATTACGAAGTAATAGGTATGAATTTGCTATGTTATAGGAAAGGAATTATAAGTTGCCGCAGACGTCATTGCATAAATTTCAGTGAACGCATTTTGAAGTTTATTTACTTTATTCTTTTGTTTTGTTGCTGGCACTACCATATATTTAAGTTAAAATTTCCAAAGCATTTATATGTGATAATTATGTGTAACTATTTAAATTTCAAACCCATACATATAGATTTTCTGAAACGTTCAATCGAAAGGACTTTTGTAAAATTTGGAAAGATTTGTTAACAAAATATGTATGTATTCCAAGCAGAAAATGATTTTATCATATGGGATTTTAAGTTATATGGTGCATTTAATGTTTTATTTAAATATGTGAAGTCATTTACTTAAACATAATTTTTAGTACAGTAGAACCTCATTAAATCGTTTTTCACGGGGTGCTTGAAAAAAGGCGATAAAAGCAGAAAAACGACGAGCGTCAGTAAAAGTCAACACACGAAGAGAACAATGCTTGTGGATTAATGCACACAATGTATACAATATACTACTAATAAAAACTAATTTGTTACTTTATAAATTGTCAAAAGAAATAAAGGCGGAGCTAAAAATGCTTCGAAATAAAATAAAATGTTGGCAACTATGGTGTGGCTCTCGAATGTTCCATTAAAAAATAAGTAAATAAATAAAATTGAATAAAATAAAGTTTTTCGTGTTAATCTTCAAAGGAATATGCATAGTAATATATCGGCTTCTGATGAATGTATTTATCGCACTGATTGCATTAATACGAACATTGTGCCAGATTTTACGAAATAATGAACCTTAAAATATACACAATAGGTGGAGTTACAAATAACCAAGAAGCCACAGGTTTATCCCTCTATGAGCGCTATCGAATGCTCAGTGTTCAATTTAAACACTTACCTTAGGTAAACACCACCACCAGTTATTTGAAAACATTGATAAAATCTCAATGTCGCCGTAACGGCCGGTTTTCACTGCGGGCTCAAGACTAAGGTTCAAAAAGTCATTAATCACGATTCCGACACAAAGAGCCAAATGCCTTGTCATCAGTTGTAGCCCTTTTTTATCAGATTGCGCAGTTACTTCAAAGGAAAGCACGCAAAACTGACAAAGATATCTGCCTCTGGCCCCTCAATTATCTCAGCAAGGGGCTAGGTCTCTAGACTTCCAATCACGTTCGAGGGTTTTGAGCCCGGTTGACCACATCAACAGATTCTGAATAGTACCGCTCCAACCGACCGTCAGTGAAAACTGCACTTTACTGTTGGTGCCAGCGAAGGCCTCGCATTCTTTTCCTTCCTTTTTTAGCATTTTCCCACCTCCTCTTTTGTTACTTTAACGGTTCTCTCTTACTTTGATTGGTACTTCATTGCTGTATGTTTTGTAAAGTAAAAGTGTTTGTCATAAAAAGACTAAAAGAAGAGGGTGGTGGGATAATTATACCTTTTAACAAGCTCTTCATCGTTTAGCGGAAGGAAATGACTACTCTTAACACACTTTTTTTTTAACGTTTTATACATATATATGTATATATATATATATATATATATATATATATATATATAATCTTGCCATTTCGCAGGAAAGGCACAAAACTGATAAAAACTTGATAGGTTCTGGTACCAATTCATTTTAAACGATAAATACTTGACTGCAGGTAACTCTGCCCGCCATGTAGAATTTAAAATTTTGTATGTTTCAATATTTCGTACAATCATACGCAATCTTTGTAAAAACATTATCATGTACAAAATATTTTTCAATGCAACAATCCAGAGCCACGTTCATATATGCATTTTATTGTTAAAAAAAAAAAAAAAAAAAAGACATTCCTTAAAGAGTTAAAATTTAAATTACGTTCGCGGTCATGGATTCTTATGCAATTTTCAAACCTTGCGATGTTCTGTTAATCCCCTCCAAGTTTATCCCATGACCGTAGAAAAACCGTATATATATTTTCTGTGTTATTTTCCAGCTATGATAAATAGGAGGAGTAAAAAATATCCTACAACAAAAGGTGGAATTTCAGTAGAAGAGGGTCAACTTTGTTATATGTTAGGATTTAAGGGGGCTCTTTATTTACAAGGAATATCACCCAAGTGTCCGGCTCGGATTTCAAGGAAATTTAGGCGTTTCTTTTATATTTGATATGGTAGCAAATTTTACTCAAAAATATGCAAAAAATTTGTATTTTTACAGCAAGTGAATACTCAAATGAATAATTTAGTTGAAATAATTTTCAGTACTATAAACTTTCATTTGTAACTTAAACATAAAAGCGCAAAATGATTTTGCTAAATCATATTTAAGTCACACCCAAAGGCGGAGCTTACTGTTGATATGTGGCTGATGTGGTTTTTAACATTTTAAAAATTCAATAAATATAGAAAACATGGAATATAGCAAATATTTGGTACATGTCCTCTATCAGAAATAAAATTTCATTAAAATCGCAGTCGGACAGTTGGGTGATGCTCTTTGTTAGCGTCTCCGAAAGCCGAAGGATATGCTATTTTATGGAGAATTTTGCCCCGTTATAACTCATTAATTAAAGCATATTTTTAAATTATGTTTTCACATTTAGAAAATTCCCAACTGTTTAACAATTTTCAAAAAAAAAAAAAAAAAAAAAATGATTTCCTTAATTTTTAAGATTTTATTTTTAAGCCAAACAATGCATACTTTCGCTATGTGAAACTTTGCATTTTACAACAAAAGAAAGAAAGCGATAACCTGTTTAACAGTTTTGAATTTTTGAATGTGAAAGTAGATTTTAAAAGCAGGTATTAATTAAAGAACATTTATGTTTCCCCATAAGACATTAATTCACCACGAAACAAAATATCAGATGTTTGGTGCTGCCATCTGTGATTACTCCTTGCAGTTAAAAACCTCGGAATTTTGACCGCCAATATGTTTTGTTTTGATAACTGATAAACTAATTTCAAAAACGACCTATTACCAGTGGCGGATTTAAGGGAGGGGGGGGGGGGGCTAGGGGGCTGAAGCCCCCCCCCAAAACACTGACATTCACAATTGAATATTGCAATTGTAAATTTTTTATTGGTCTAGAATAACACTTTGAAGAATCTTAGCCCCCCCCCCCCCAAAAAAGTCAAGTTCTGGATCCGCCACTGCCTATTACTTCTTTTTAAGTAAATCAAAGGAAAAATTAGCTAGAATAAAAATTGATATTTTAGGTTTTTCTTTCTTTTCTTTTCTTTCTTATTCTTTATTTCTTCCCTTTTGTTTTTTAAATAAAATTTAGTATATTCTTATTCATAAAAGTGTGTTTTTAACTTATTACAAAAAGAATATTTATCAAATTATGCATTTAAATTAACTAAATAAAAAATGTTTAGTAAGTATAAATTATCTATATTTAAAATAGAGAATATATAAAGCTATATACATGTGCGCAAAAACTTTTATTTAAATTGCATATGCACATATATTCCCATTAAATAATTCAATAAATTTATAAAAATTATACGAAATAAAAAGTACAATTTCCAAAGGCAAACTTTATTATTTAGCTACTTATTATGAATGAAATACTCTAAATGGTAAATATAAGTACTGCGTTAAAAAATTTCTTATAAATAAAATTTTTATATTTTAAACACCAGTGAAATTCAATAAATTTAAAGCGCGTTTTCGTATGGCCTCCTTGGAAACGTTATTTTTTAAACTTTGGCGTTGTACTGCCTTCTGACAAGCTTTGGAGGTAGAAAAGTACAAAATTTAAATAAAACAGGGATTTTTTTTTTTTTTTTTTTTTTTTTTTTTAAGTGTTGCATAAAATTTTTTAAATGTTTGGTTTCTGCAAGAAAACAATAAACACTGAACGGTTAACATATATTATGAGCATTTTTCAAGAAAATGTGGGGGGAAAAAAAGAGCCTTTTTTTTTCCAAACAATATTTTCTATATTAATTAAATTATATAATTATTAATAAATTATATAATTATTTAAATTACACCCCTGTTTAAAAGTTTAGCAAGATTTGCAAACAATCAGTTTTTTAATTTAAAAACTCTACGTAACGTTTTGAAATATTGGATATTTAAAGAACTTTGTCTTCCTCATGTTTTTCAATGAAGATTGGTTTAAGAAAACATTTAGGGGGCAGGTAACAAATTGAGCAAAATCAATAATCTTTGTGTTCACTCTGTATCGTTAAGTGACCGAAATGAACTGTAACTTTAGTATAAGAGAAGAGAATTACTCTAAAAATTAAGTGGTGTACAAAAAGGGGCGGGAACTAACAACCTTCAGGTCACTCTAAAAAAAGTATGTCCTATTTGCTGCCAGAAATTATCTGTAATTTGAGAAAATACGTTCTGACAACGTATTTTTTTTTTTTTTTTTTTTTTTTTTTTTTTTGTAAATTACGCGTATTTTGTCAAATTACAGAGAATTTCTGGCAGTAAATAGGACATATTTTTTACAGTGTATGAATTTGACTTTTAAGTGCAAGTCTTCGCACAGCATAAAGAACTTAGTGCCCTGATAAAAAAAAATCTTCTTAAAAAAAAAAAAAAATAAAATAAAAAAACTGCAGATAATCTGAAGGTATTTGAAACAATCCCAGCTTTAAAAACTCTTAAAAATATATATATATATAAAAAGAAAAACTGAAGGTATTTCGAACAGCAAAAAATTTGCAGGTAACTTCCCCCTCCCCCCCTCCCCCCTAAACTTAGTATTGTTCCAAATACCTTCAGTTTATCTACAGTTTTTCAGTAGTTTTCTGCAGTTTTTCTTCGTTTTTATAGTTTTTTTTTTTTTTTCAGATTATATGCAGTTTTTCTTCATAGTTTTTTTTTTTTTTTTTTTTTTTGAAGATTTTTTTAACTGGGTTAACACCACCTCCTGGAACCGAATCATTTTTAACCAGGGTTTTGGAACTTTTCGGCAGAAAGATAAACTTTTCCTTGTTTTCTCTGCAACCAGGGCTCCGTTTTGAGGGTTTTATATTACTTTTAGTACAGTGATTTACATATATATATATATAGGGGAGAGTGGGGTTAAATGAGACGCATGGTGAATGGGACAATAGCTAGATTTTTATGTTTTGTAAGCACCGGAAACTTGACATTTTTTCTGATATAGGGCAGTACAGATGTCATTCATCATGTGTAGTTTCAGAATTGTGCTATCCATAGAAGGGTAGAAAAAAATTAAAGTGTCTTTTTCAGCTGCAAAAGTAAGTTTTTACTGATTCATTTAGGTTGTAGTTAAGACATTAACTATTTGCTTAAAGTTAATATAACTCTTATATGGTGAAAAGGCATAATCTTTTATTGTGTTTAAGATATTCAAGAAGAATATTGACAATTGTTCATTAAGCCTATTTCCTGTTTTATATGATCATGTGGTGGCGGGGATGAATGGGACATTCCTCACTATGTGCGAATTTAAAATTGTACACAAGAATTATATTAAAACAAATCTTAAATAGATTTTCAATATTTTTATAACTTGTAGTTCAGTAGTTATAACATGGAATTATAAAAGTAGCATGGATTTAGAGAAAAATAGATTTAAATTAATTGTTCTGATTTTTGTTTGTAATAAGTATGATTAATAATATTATAAGTTAGAATATTCAATGCAACTTAAATCAATAATTAAAAAAAAATAAAATAAAATAATAATAATTTGATTAAATCACAATTTCAATGAAGCTAATTAAATAAATCCTGGTGATTATTAATGTAATACAGAATAGAATACTGATTTTTCCCGATCAGTCGGAAACAAAAATTTATCTGGATAATTTGTACTCTATTATAATAATTTATCTTTTTCTGGTGTCTTATTTATTTATTTATTTTTAGATAGATCTTATTAAATTAAATTACCAAAGCCTAGAGCACTAGGAACTGTGCGAACCAAAGGACTTTTGCCTTTTGATATTAATTTCAGTCAATATATCAGTTTATGTTAATTTCAGTAAATCCATAGTGTGTAATAAAATCTTATAAACCAATTTAACTTTTAAAAAATGTATTTGCTTTCCATTTTGTTTTGTTTTCTTTGTTAACTCCAGTCCTGTCCCATTCATCCCCAATCATGTCCCATTCATCCCCATAGGTGGGGATGAATGGGACAATGCACATGCATGTAAAAAAAAAATATATATATATTATTAATTAAAAATGATAACTTTTTATTACAGTTAGTGTGTTTATAGGTAACTGATTACTGAAGTGTACTTATGAGCACTGTTACAAAATTCTGAATTACACATGGGGAATATTATCAGTAAAAACATGAAAAATGTCCCATTCATCCCCACTCTCCCCTATATATGTCTGAAAGGAGGAAATCAGCGAACCGCGAGTGGGCGTCGAGTTTCCACCGTCATTTATTTTTGTTTGAAATCGCATTTAAATTGCTTGATCTTAATGTGAGTCACAATTTGTGGCATTATTACTAAAATAGCAGTAAAAACCTTTCAATTATTTTTTATTTACTTAGAGAAAAAATATTTTATAAAACTGTACAAATTTTTTTGGTATATTATAAAACGCTTTATGTTGATGCATCATGTATATTTATATCAATATTATTTTTTGGTTGTTGTAAAATTTATGAAATCTGAAGGGTTTTAAAATTTACTAACAAGTAGTTTTATATAACTTTTTTATGAAACATGTACTTGGAAATTTATATTGTGCAATTAAAAAAAAAAAAAAAAATGAAATTTTAAAAAGAGAAAGCATTAAATCAAGTTATTTTCAAAAAGTCATTAAAAGAATATAATTTCTTGAAATGGAGATAAAATATTTTAGATGTACATAAAAGAAAGGAAAAAAAAAAACTGCATTTTAACACAGTTTATTATAACATGAAGTATTTATCTAATACGACAGTGTTTAAAAACAGGTAGTGTTATTATCGGCCTTAACCCCTTAACGCGCGCTGTCCTCGCTGCGAGGACGCAATATTTAAGATCCAGCTGCAAAAATTCATCCCGAAAATTTTTTAGCAAAAATTTACGTTTGTAACATATCAGAAAAGGCCGGTTTTTTAAACCTTAAAATTTAAAATTTCTTTTAGTTTAATTTAGTTCATGAATTCCGCTGGCAGTATAATTTAAATGTTTCAAATTGTCTTGCGCCGCAAAGGGTTAAAATGATACTTCAGAAATAGAGGACGCAGAATACTTTCGCCAATAATTACGATCAAGCAGTTATTCTTTAATTAAGTTTATTGCGACCATGGGAGCTTCTGACTCACCGAGTTCAGTGATAAAATAGGAGTGATAACCGTTGTAGTTGAGAAAAAATTGTGATAAGGGAACGCCGAATGACTGGATGTGCCCATAATATCAAACTGTCGGTAATTCTCCGCCCCCCCTCCAAGTCTTTGGAATGGCCCTCAAGGATAGGTGAGAGAAAAGTGGTTACAATATAAAATGCGATTTTAAGCATAAATAAACGACGATGGGAACTCGAATCCTCTGTCAGATATCCTTCCTTTAAAGGTACTTTTATTTTTAGTAAGATTATAGTGCGATAAATACACTACATATTTCTAGGCACTGTAGTTTTAAACCCGTTAGTAGTCGCTATGGACAGCGCCACCTATTACAGATTACGCACTTTTTATTTAAATGTCACCAATAATTTTAAGAAGTGCTGTGATCGACGTTTCTTCGATTTTATTCGCGTTTTATGTAAATCAAATGCCCTTTTTAAAAATTTTTGGTGGCAATTGAATAAAAAAATCTGGCAACACTGAAGGATGGGCGGCAAATCGACCAACTAGCGACTACTAACGGGTTAATAACTAATGGAAAATATTCCACGAATATTGTTTTTTAATTTCATTTTAAAAAACTGGAACTGTATGAGTTAGAGTTTCAAAAAGTTTTCAACAGTTATAAAAATCACAGAAATATCATTAATTAGGACTTGGCTGTGCTATCTCTGACAGTTTAAGGGCATTTTATATAAAGCCTGCAATTTTACCGACACATTTCTTAACACAATATCCCAGATTTCTATCTGCTAATTCTTCTAATTCTATTGCTTGGTTTCTCCAAAAATCAGTTTTTATATTGCTCATCAGATGACTTAAAATAATTTTCAGGCGATATACAGGCTACACAAAATCAATGTTTTCTTTACTTTCTTATTATATGTAAAGCTATAAAGGTAGCTTTTATAAGATATTAATCTCCATGCTTGAAAACAAAATAAATTTTTTGATTAACCTTGTTATTTTTTGGCATAATACAGGGCTATTTAAAGCCAATCAAAAAGTGAGGTATGCTTTTTCTTTAAAAGAACGCCACAAAAATAAATTTACAAAATAAGTTATGTTTAGAAACAGTTATTTGTTTACGAAGCTACACAAAAAAGCTTACAGGCTGACAAAGAATTTAGAATAAACGGGCTACGAGAAGAATTTCTTTAAATTATACTTAACACCTTTGAAATACGAAAAGCATAAAAATTATAAGATATAATAATCATATCAACAAATACATATTTTTACAAATTACGATCTTCAAACAACAATTCTTTATTTACGGAGCTGCACAAAATTATTCAGATACGTTTTAGTATATATGTAGAAATTGCTTAAAGTGTCTATTCTGTTATATATGTATTTATTTTTTTTTTTTTTTTTTTTTTTTTAATATTTGAAGAAACATTTAAATGTAGAATATTTAAAGATAAAAGAAAAAGACATATTTGCAAACTGTTTTAAAACCAGTGTAATAGTAAAAATTTGATTCCTTGTTATTTTATTATTTTCGTTTGTAGGGTAGGTGCTCCAGTAATCGACATCTATCGCGAAATAATTAATAAATAAGAAAAATAAGAAAATCATATATTTTACATATAAGAATTTTAACATTTTACGTCAAACGCTGGAACATAGGGGGTCAATTACTGATAAAATGAAAAACTGGCAGCGTCAGTTACTGGAACATTGAGTGGGTGTCAAATAAAAATTCATTAAAAAAAAATGTTATCAAATGTTTATATTTTAACATATATGTGGTTCTGAATGTCTTTCATAACGTATGTACTCACTTAAGATTTCTAAAAATATTTTCTGATGACTAGAACATTAAAAACGTCAGCGATTGTTCTAAAAGTGTCAATCACTGGTGCACTTATCATATGTTCAGTTAAAAAGCAGTATGAATGTTGATTCAAACATTTAATTTTCGCCATTAAAAGCAAAATGCTGAAGTATGAATACCTATTTAGAGAGGAAATTCATTTAACAATAAATTTATTTGGTATTTGAGTAGAAACAATTTGTAAGACATAATATTGGCAGAGCCTGATTAAGGGGGAAGCACAGCACACATTATCTCCGCTCTCACCGGAATATTTTTACAATTATTTTTTACTTCATGTCATAGAAATTCCACGCTTTGACGAGGAAATATTTTTTTATAAAAAATGAACGGTGTAAAACAATCCAATTTACTCACCGTTATTAGACATCAGAATTCTTTTAAAATAATTTTTAATGAGAATTTTCTGTTTATTATAGGAGGAAAGTATTTGTTAAAAAATAACGGTGTAAGTATAAATAATGTGTGCTTCCCCCTTAATCAGGCTCTGAATATTGGGTTGGTAAGAAAGTTCTTTCGGTTTACAAAAAGAGGTAGTAGCATTGTGTTTGCTTTGTTATTTTTATGTCAATGTTGTATATTATGAGTGGGATCCGGAATTTTCGCCCCCAGCATTTCACCCCCGGGAAATTTTGCCCCCGAGTCATGTAAAATACAAATGTAATTACAAATAAAAATATAAACAGAAATAAATGTAATGAAAGACACTATGTCTAAACAAAGACTTAAATATAAAGAAAGACTTAAATACAAACAAAGAAATAAAAGTAAACAGACGAAAATATAAACAAACTTCTTATATGTAAACAAAGGACTAAATGTAAAAAGACCTAAATGTAAACAGAGACCCTCCATGTAAAAAAGGGAAAATGTAAACAACGTCCTAAATGTAAACAAATTAATTAAATGTAAACAAAGCTGTAAATGTAAACAAACAAAGAAATGTAAGCAGACCTAAATATAAACAGAGACCCTAAATATAAATAAAGGACTAAATGTAAACAAAGGAAAAATTTATAAATAAAGATCCTTTATGTAAACAAATGACTAACTATAAACGAAGACCTAAATGTAAACAATGACCCTCTAGTTAAACAAAGGACTAAATGTAAACAGACCAAAATGTAAGCAAAAACCGTATAAATAACAAATGACTAAATGTGAACAAAACCCGAAAAGAAAAAAAAAACCTATATGTAAACAAAGACTTTACATATAAACAAAAACTACAAATGCAAACAAAACCTTAAATGTAAGCAAAGATAACAAATGTAGACAAAGATCCTAAAAGTGAGCAAACACAACAAATAAAAAGGAACTAAAAGGAAACAAAAATCCTAAATGTAAAAAAATATATAAACAACCAATAAGCGCATAATCAGAAACAGAATATATCTATAAAAAACAACGTCTGCGAATATAAACAAACTCCTTAAGTGTAAGCAAAGACCTAAATGTAAACAAAGACATAATACAAACAAAGACCCTATATGTAAAAAAAAACTAAATGTAAACAAAGAAAACAAATGTAGGCAAAGCTCTAAATGTAAACAAACACCTAAACGTAAACAAAGACATGAATGTAAAAAAATACTTATATGTAAACAAATGACTAAATGTAAACAAGAACCGAAATGTAAACAAAGAACCTATATGTAACTAAAGTTCCAAATGTAAACAAAGATATAAATGTAAACAAAGACCGAAATGTAAAAAAAGATTTAAATGTATGCAGGTCTAAATGAAAAGAAAGAACTAAATGTAAACAGACCTAAGTATAAACAAAAACCCTACACGTAAACAAAGAACTTAATATACACAAAGACCTAAATGTAAACAAAGAACCTATACGTAAAAAAAAGACTAAATTTAAGCAAAAACATGAACATAAACAAAAACCTTACACATAGACATAGAACTAAATGTAAACAAAGTTCTAAATGTAATCAAAGACCTAAATGTAAACAAACACTGTATATATAATAAAAGTCCTAAATGTAAACAAATACCCTGTATGTAAACAAAGACCTATATAAAAACAAAGACTTAAATGTAAACAAAGTCTGTATATATTATAAAAGACCTAAATGTAAACAAAAACCCTATATGTAAAGAAAGGACTAAATGTAAACAAAGGCCTAAATGTAAACAAAGACTGTATATGTAATAAAAGATCTAAATGTAAGCAAAGACCCTATATGCAAACAAAAAACTTCTTGTAAACAAAGACCCTACATGCAAAAAGCGGACTAAATATAAACAAGGACCTAAAAAGAGAAAGATCCTATAAGTAAACAAATGACTAAATGTAAATGAAGAACCTATATGTAAAAGATTTATTTGTAAACAAAGTAAAAAAAAAGAATTTGCATGTAAACAAAGACCTAAATGTAAACAAAAAGCTAAATGTAAACAGATATAAATGTAAGCAAAGACCATATATATAAACACAGGACTAAATGTAAACAAAGAACTAAATGTAAAGAAAACCTAAATATAAACAAACAAACCTACATGCAAACATAGTGCTAGATGTAAACAAGGGCTGTATACGAAATAAAAGACCTAACTATAAACAGAGATCCTAAATTTAACCAAGATATAAATATAAACAAAGATCCTATATGTAAACAAATGACGAAATGTAAACAAAGACAGTATAGTTAAACAAAGGACTAAATGTAAACAAAAACCCTATATATGACAAATGAATAAATGTAACCAAAACCCGAAATGTAAAAAAAGAACCTATATGTAAAAAAAGTTCTAAAAGCAAACAAAGGCTCTGCATATAAATAAAAACTATAAATGAAAACAAGTACCTTAAATGTAAACAAAGATAATACATGTAGACAAAGACCCTAAATGTTAACAAACACAAGAAATAAAAACGACCTAAATGGAAACATAGACATACATGGAAACAAAAAATCCTAAATGTACACAAATATATAAACAGTAAATAAGCGCATAATCGGAAACAGACTACATATAAAAACACACAGCGAATATAAACAAATTCCTTAAGTGTAAACAGACATAAAAGTAAACAAAGATCTAAATATAAACAAAGACCCTATATGTAAACAAAGTACTAAATGTAAACAAAGAACTTAAATATAAACAAAGCTCTAAATGTAAACTAACACCTGAACTTAAACAAAGACCTGAATGTAAAAAGCTCCTTATATGTAAACAAATGACTAAATGTAAGCAAAGAAACTATTTGTAAAAAATTTCCAAATGTAAACAAAGATATAAATATAAATAAAATCCCTATGTGTAAACAAAGACCGGATTGTAAAAAAAGATTTAAATGTATGCAGGTCTAAATGTAAACAAAGAACTAAATGTAAACAGGCTTATATATAAACAAAGACCCTATACATAAACAAAGGACTTAATATACACAAAGACCTAAATGTAAACAAAGAACCTATATGTGAAGTAATGACTAAATGTAAACAAAAACCTAAATACAAACAAAGACCCAATACATAATCATAGAACTAAATGTAAACAAAGTTCTATATGTAAACAAAGACTTAATTATAAACAGACCTAAATATAAACAAAAACCCTACACGTAAACAAAGAACTAAATATAAACAAAGACCTAAATGTAAACAATGAACCAATATATAAACAAATCACTAAACATAAACAAAAACATAAATGTAAACAAAGACCCTATACATAAACGTAGAACTAAATGTAAGCAATGTTCTAAATGTAAACAAAGACCTGAATGTAAACAAATAACATATATGTAAACAAAGACAAACTTGTAAACAAAGAACTAAATGTAAAGACCTAAATGTAAGCAAAAACCCTATATGAAAACAAAGGACTAAATGTAAACAAAGACCATATATCTAAACAAAGACCTAAATGCAAACAAAGAACTTCTTGTAAACAAAGACCCTAGATGTAAAAAAAGGACTATATGTAAACAATTACCTAAAAAGAGAAAAACCCTTTATGTAAACAAATGACTAAATGTAAACAAAGCGCCTGTATGTAAAAAAATTAATTTCAACAAAAACTTAAGTATAAAAAAGAACATATATGTAAACAAAGACCTAAATGTATACAAAAATATAAATAGAAACAAAAATCTAAATGTAAACAGATATAAATGTAAGCAAAGAACCTATATATATTCACAGGACTAAATAAAAACAAAATCCCTACATGTAAACAAAGAACTAAATGTAAAAAAAACGAAATAATAACAAATAACCTATATGCAAATAAAGTTCTAAATTTAAACTAAGAATTAAATGTAAACAAAGACCGTATATATAAACAAAAAACAAAATGTAAAAAATACCCTATATGTAAACAGAGAACTAAATGTAAATAGATCTAACTGCAAACAAAGAAACAGTATATAAACAAAGAACATATATACATATATATATATATATATATATATATACAAAGTTCTAAATGTAAACAAAGATCGTATATGTAAACAATGATCTTGTAAGCAAAGACGTATATGTACACAAAGACCTTCTGGTAAGCAAAGACGTAAATATATAAAAAGACTTAAATGTAAAAAAAGAACCTACATGTAAAAAAAGGACTAAATGTAAACAAAGACCCAATAATAAAGAAAGACCCTATATGTAAAAAAAGACTAAATGTAAACAAAGAATTTATATGTAAACAAACACCTAAATGTAAACAAAGTTCTAAATGTTAACAAAGAAATAATGTAAACAGACCTAAATTAAAAGAGACACTATTCGTAAACAATTAATTAAACGTAAACAAAGAACTAAATGTAAACGGACCAAATATAAAAATGACCCTATATATAATCAAAGAGATAAATGTAAACAAAAAACGAAATATAAACAAAGAATCCATATGTAAACAAAGACCTAAACCTAAACAAAGGACTACATGTAAACAAAGACCTAAACGTAAAAAAAGACCATAAGTGCAAACAAATACCTAAGTGTAAGCAGAGACCTTACATGTAAAGAAACGACTAAATGTAATCAAAGCCCTATGTGTAAACAAAGTCCTTCTTGTAAACAAAGACTTAACTGTGCAGAAATGTCTAAATGTAAACAAAGACTCTAAAATGTATAATTAAAGATTATAAATGTGAACAAAGACCCCAAACATAAATATAGATAAAAATGACCGAAATAAGACCCAATACTATATAAACAGACTACAAGTATAATTACAGAATACAAATATAAACAATAAATAAATGTAAAGAATGTCTCTAAATGTAAACAAACACTAACTGTTTAACAAACTGTAAACAAACACTAACAGACCTAACTGAAAACAAACACTACAAATGTAAAGAAATACCTAAATGTAAGCAAAGACCTTTAATGTTACCAAAGATTATACACAGATTATTACATTTTGTATCAATGAAAAGTGACCTAAAATGTAATTAAAACCTAAATATAAACAAAGGCAAAATTGTAAACAAAGACCTAATCGTAAATAAAGAATTGAATCTAAAGAAAACTAGAAATGTAAAGAAAACCCCTAAATGCAAATAAAGAATTAAATGTAAACAAAGACCATAAATCATAAAAAAACCTATAAATAAAAACAGACAAAAATGTAAACAAAGAATCTAAATGTAAAAAATGTGTATAAATATAAACAAAGAACCTGAATGTGTATAAAGAAAAAATATAAACAAAGACCTCAACATAAAAAAAGACCTAAATGTAAACAAAGAGGGTAAATATAAATAAAAACGTAAAATGTAAGGAATATAAATGTAAACAAAGACAATAATTGTGAACGAAAACTACAAATTAAACAAAGGCGCTAAATGTGAATTAAGACAACAAATAAAAAAGAACCTAAAAGTAACCGAAGACCATAAATGTAAACAAAGACCTAAATGCAAACAATCCTAAATAAAAAAAGAACCCAAGCGTAAAAAAAGGCCTAAATGTAAACAAAGATCTAAATAAAGAAAAATCCTATATGTAAAGAAATGACTAAATGTAAACAAAGACCCTATATGTAAACAAAGGACTAAATGTAAAAAAACCGAAATATAAACAATGAACCTATATGCAAACAAAGTTCTAAATGCAAACTAAGAAATAAATGTAATTAAAGACCCTATATGTAAAAAATGAACTAAAAGTAAACAGACCTAACTGTAAACAATGAAACAATATGTAAACAAATAACATGTATATATAGAGAGAGAAAAGTATAAAAGTGAACAACGATCCTATATATAAACAAAGACCTCCTTGTAAACAAAGATCAAAGTGTAAACAAAGATATAAATATAAACAAAGACTATATATGCAAACAAAGACCTAAATGTAAACAATGACCTAAAAAGAGAAAGACCGTGTAAGTAAACAAAGGACTAAATGTAAAGAAAGACCTATATGTAAAAGAACGAAATGTAAACAAAAACCTAAGTATAAAAAAGAAGTTACATGTAAACAAAGACTTAAATGCATACAAGGATTTAAATGTAAACAAAAAGCTAAATTTAAACAGATATAAATGTAAGCAAAGACCCTATATATAATCACAGGACTAAACGTAAACAAAGTTCCTATATGTAAACAAACAACGAAATGTAAAAAAAGAAATATAAACAAATAACCTATATGCAAACAAAGTACTAAATGTAAACAAAAACCCTATATGTGAAGAATGAACTAAATGTAAACAGACCTAACTGTAAAGAATGAAAGAGTATGTAAACAAAGAATATATATACAGTCGGCTGCAAAATTATTCGAGCACTAGCAATTATCCTTGCCAAAAAAAAGTACACTTAATACAGCTTTGTTAAATAAATCCTTGTCGAATCATGTTCTTAATCAGTCTAAGAACATGATTCGACAAGGATTTACTTAACAAAACAGTCTTAAGTGTACTTTTTAAATATAGGAATTATTGGCTAGTGCTCGAATAATTTTGCAGCCGACTGTATATATATACAAAGGTCTAAATGTAAACAAAGATCTTGTAAACAAAGACTTATATGTAGACAAAGACCTTCTTGTAAGCAAAGACGTAAATATAAACAAAGACGTAAATGTAAACAAAGAACTAAATGTAAACAGACCTATATGTAAAAAAGTCCTTATATGTAAACAAAGGACTATATGTAGAAAGACCTAAATGTAAACAAAGAACCTATAGCTAAACAAACGACTAAATGTAAACAATGACCTAAATGTAAATAAAGGACAAAATTTAAACAAAGAACCTATATGTAAAAAAGTATGTAAATGTAAACAAAGACCTAAATGTAAATAAAGAACTAAATGTAAACAGTACTAAATGTAAACAAAGACCCTCCATCTAAAATAGGGAAAATGTAAACAAGGACCAAAATGTAAACAAAGTACTTAAACTTAAAGAAAGCTGTAAATGTAAACAAACACCTACATGTAAGCAGACCTAAATATAAACAGAGACCCTAAATGTAAACAAAGAAATAAATATAAACAAAGGTTTTTTATGTAAACAAATGACTAAGTGTAAACGAAGACTTAAATGTAAACAAAGACCCTATAGTTAAACAAAGGTCTAAATGTAAACAGACCAAACTGTAAGGAAAAACCCTATAAATAACAATTGACTAAATTTAAATAAAACCCGAAATGTAAAAAAGAACCTATATGTAAACAAAGTTCTAAATGTAAACAAAGACTCTACATATAAATAAAAACTATAAATGTAAACAAAAGCCTTAAATGTATGCAAATATAATAAATGCAGACAAAGACACTCTAAAAGTGAACAAATACAACAAATAAAAAGGAACTAAAGGGAAACAAAAATCCTAAATGTAAACAAATATATAAACAGTAAATAAGCGCATAATCGGAAACAGACTAAAAAAAGTCTGCGAATATAAACAAATTGCTTAAGTGAAAAAGACCTAAATGTAAATAAAGACATAATACAAACAAAGATCCTATATGTAAACAAAGAACTAAATGTAAACAAAGAACTTCTTCTAAACAAAGACCCTACATGTAAAAAAAGGAATAAATGTAAACAAGGACCTAAAAAGAGAAAGACCCTATAAGTAAACAAATGACTGAATGTGAAGAAAGACACTATATGTAAAAGAACTGAATGTAAACAAAAAACTGAGTATAAAAAAGAAAATACATGTAAACAAACACCTAAATGTATACAAAGACCTAATTGTAAACAAAACGCTAAATGTAAACAAATATAAATGTAAGCATAAACCCTATATATAAACACAGGACTAAATGCAAACAAAGTCCCTATATGTAAACAAAGAACTAAATATAAAAAAACGAAATATAAACAAAGAACCTATATGCAAACAAAGTTCTAAATGTAAACTAAGAAATAAATGTAAGCAAAGACACTATATATAAACAAAGAACTAAATTAAAAAAATACCCTTTATGTAAACAATGAACTAAATGTAAACAGACCTAATTGTAAACAATAAAACAGAATATAAACAAAGAACACATATTTATATATATACAAAGGTCTAAATGTAAACAAAGATATTGTAAGCAAAAACTTATATATAGAGAAAGGCCTTCTTGTAAGCAAAGACGTAAATGTAAACAAAGAACTAAATGTAAACAGAACTATATGTAAACAAACACATAAATGTAAAGAAAAAAGCATATGTAAAGAAATGACTGAATGTAAACAAAGAATTTTTATGTAAACAAAGACCTAAATGTAAGCAAAGACCTAAATTTTAGCAAAGAAATAATGTAAACACACCTAAATTAAAACAAAGACACTATATGTAAACAATGGTTAAATGTAAACAAAGACCGTAAATGTAAACAAAACCCTAAATGTAAAGAAAGAATTATTTGTAAATAGTCCTAAATGTAAACAAAGACCCAACATGTAAAAAAAGGACTAAATGTAAACAAAGAACATAAATGTAAACAAATCTGTAAATGTAAACAGACCTAAATATAAACAAAGAACCTAAATGTAAACAAAGGACTAAATATAACCAAAGAAATAAATATACACAAAGATCCTATATGTAAACAAATGAGTAAATGTAAACAAAGACCTAAATGTAAACAAAGTCCCTATTGTTAAACAATTGACTAAATGTAAAATGTCGTAAATGTAAACGAAGACCCTATGAATAACAAATGACTTAATGTAAAGAAAACTCGAAATGTAAAAAGAGAATCTATATGCAAACATAGTTCTAAATGTAAATAAAGAAATAAATGTAAACAAAGAAACTATATGTAAACGATTACCTAAATGTAAACAATGACCTAAATATAAACAGACTTAACTGTAAACAATGAAACAATATTAAAACATGAAAATCAATGTAAACAAAGAACCTATATGCAAAGAAAGACTAAATGTAAACAAAGTACTAAATGCATACAAAGACCCTATATGTAAACAAATGACTAAATGCAAACAAAAACCGAAACTTAAACAACCTGTATGTAAACAAAGTTCAAAATGTAAGCAAAGACCTTATGTGTAAACAAAGGCCTTCTTGTAAACAAAGACTTTACTGTGCAGAAAAGTCTAAATGTAAACAAAGACCCTGTATGTAAAAAAAGAACTAAATGTAAACAAGGACTCTATATGTAAAAACGGCTAAAATAAACAGACACTATGTGTAAACAAATAACTAAATGTCAACAAAGACCCTATATGGTGTAAAAAAAGAACTTCTTGTAGACAAAGACCTAAATGTAAACAAAGACCATAAATGAAAACAGAGACTTAAATGTAATCAAAGACCTCCTTGTAAACAAACATTAAAGTGTAAACAAAGATCTAAATTTAAACAAATACTCTATATGTAAACAAAAACCGAAATGTAAAGAAATAGGTAAACGAAGTTCTAAATGTAAGCAAAAAAATAAATGTAATCAAAGACACAAAGTCTAAACAAAGACTTAAATATAAAGAAAGACCTAAATGCAAAAAAGAACTAAACAGACCTAAATATAAAAAAAGTTCCTACATGTAAACAAAGGACTAAATGTAAAAATACCTAAACGTAAACAAAGACCCTATAAGTAAGCAAACGACGAAATGTAAACAAAGAACGTAAATGTAAACGAAGACCTAAATGTAAAGAAAACTATAGTGCGACCACGTTTCCTACGACTAGCAGTGAGGCCGAGTCCAAAAGTTTGGAGGGATGCAAAATTGGCCAAGAGATAGTTATTTGGCAAACATCCAGTTATTCGGCGTTTCCTTATCGCTTGTTTTCTCTCAGTCACCCCTATTTTAACACTGGACTCGTTTAATCCGCACTTGCGCAGAGGCTTCCATGGTCGCAAGAAATGTGGTTAACTCTTTAAAGACGGATACGGCCCATAACGGCTTTCGCCCCAAAGGACGGACTCTGGCCGGAAGGGGAGAATTCAGGGGTGACAGGTATATACGGAAAAACTTTGTGCTGGGGTGAAATACTTATTGTATCCACCATAGAAAAGAACTCTTTTAATCCTTTTGCATGCACATTGTTGAGACAGGAGGGCGGATTAGAGATGTCAGACGAGGACAAGTGATGGATGCAAGGGGCAAGGGGGGGTTTAGGAGACAATGAGGATTTCGCAGTTAATTTTTCTTTCTATTTTTTCTGTAACAATGATTCGTTTATGAAAAACAATTATTTACACACACACATACATATCTGTATATATATATCGTAAGAGGTTATTTGCTAAAATAAATATAGTTAAATTTAGATTACTATATATTAATAATTATCTCTGTTTTTTATCATAAAAGATCATATTGAAATATCACATATTTTTATGGGAATATTATATGTAATAGTGACAATTATCTTTTACTGAAATGAAGAGCACGTTGAATTATTTCTTTATATCCAATAACATGATATACACTTAAATATTCATATGCTTCTTTCTTTTTTTTATCTTACTAAATTAGATATGCAATCTGCTAGTCTCTGGAAGTTTGTTATTAGAAAATTGAATAGCATTGTAACCATTTTAATTTTTACAGTTAATCAGCTAGAATTAATACAATTTTGCCTGCAAGTTCAAGACAATAGGGAAGAATGAAATTTTACTTTAAAGAAATTAATTATCTGTTCTTTTTTTTTTTTTTTTTTTTTTTTTCTGAAAATTATAAAATAGTTTTTAATCATGCTATTGTTTGTTTTAATTTATCCTCCAATTATTTTGATAAGTAAGTAAAAATATTTCATATATTTAATTCAAAATATAATATGTGCTAATTCAAATAATATGGTTATTTTTTCTGTAAACTTCTTCTACTTCTTTTTTTTTTTTTTTTTTGAGAGAGAGAGAGGGGTGGGGGAGGGTATCGGAATATTTCTTTTTATCACTTGATTAATTGCTTGAGAAAAGAGTGTGAATAAAAAAGTTGTATTCTTCAAAGGTGTTTGAAGTAAGGTACATTGTGTTACCTGTTCTTATTTGAATATTATTGTCATTATAATACGGCAATAGAATCTTTATTCGAATTGGAAGTTGTTCGGAACATATATATATATATGTTTTTCCCTTATTCTATATGCAAAAAGTCGCCTATAAACGCGCAGATGTAATATTTTTTAAGAAATGGGATATTATATATACAGTACATTATATTGTATATAGGATTAATGTAGCACTCTGTGAGAGGTCAGTGTTTCTAATGTTTTTGGATAAGAATATCATATTTTAAATAAAAAAGAAATAAAGTGTTTTTTTTTATGCAAATTACTTGCATTTTTGAGAAGAAATATTATTATTAAATTATACATTTGAGGTACTTAAAATTATATTATAATTAAGACGTTTAATTCTTTTTCAAAATTTTATTTTTATTTATTTATTTTTTTTTTTCTTTTAATAACATATGCATTTTAATATTTTTTGTACAAAATTGTTAATTATCTGGAAATAAGTACAGAAATATTCATTTGCCACTTGTCGTATGGCGACTAAATCAAATGGAAAAATTATAGAATTACATTTTCACAATTATTGGTGAACTTAAAATGGACCATTCAGGAAAAGTATCTAACATAAAATAATAATAATAATAATAATAATAATAATAATAATAATAATATCAACAATAAAATAAAATAAATAATAAATAATAATAATAATAATAATAATAGTAATAATAATAGTAATAATAATAATAATATCAAAAATAAAATAAAATAAAATAAATAAAAATTAGAAAAAAAAAACCACTACTTTACAAATTTTTCATTCAATAATAATTGTCAACAACTTTCAATCACTCGTGTCTAAAATGTCTGAACATTTTACAAAATGATCTGTAAAAATTATAAATGTTTCAACAAAATTTTGACTGCATAATTCATTTATATTCTATGTTTCAGTTTATTCCCAATGTATAATATTTTATCTTCTTTAAAATTCTTTAATCCAATTTTCTAAAACCCATTTTTATAAAAATTGAATCTATGTATTTTTTTTTATTTATTATTTTCTACCGATTTTATCTCTTAAATAGTATTTATTTATTTTTTTAATAAAGAATTTAAAAAATATTTCACGATAACTTGTAAAAAGCACTCTTATTTTTGATATTCTGAAAAATGTTTGCATTTACAAAAAAATGAAAAAATATTTTATATTAAAATTTGCAAATTACTTTCATTGCTTTTAAATTTCATGTATCAACGTTTAAATATTCTCTAAAATTCTCTTTAAAAAAGGAAAAAAAAAATCACATTTCAATTAACCAAAAAAAAAAAAGTCTAATTTTTTATCTGAAGATTATTTAGAAATTTCCGAATCTAAATATTTATTTTATTTTATTTTTTAAAACTTTGAATTCGTAATCACAACCTAAAATACAATTCAATATTTCCATTACTTAGAGTAGTTGAGTAATGGTAGTAAAAATTATAAAAACCATTTTCATGAAACGAAATTTTATGAAAGAGCAGCTTTTATGAATTTGACTGTAATAAAAAAGTTCATGAAGTTTATAGGTATTAATTTTATAAATTTGAATTATATGTAAGGGTCCATTTTATGGATTTTTGATGAGTGGAATTTTATAAAAGTGCAACATAATTAGAATTAAAATTTATATTTTGTCTGAATTTATCATTGACTATTCTAATTAAAATTTAAATAAAATAGAAGTATATTAATAAAAATATTTAATAGTAATAAAAATAATAACAATCTGATAAGTCACTCAC
>CAWVNO010003078.1:25200-81052 GCA_963930645.1 Salticus scenicus
GACAAAATATTTCAGTTGAAGTTTGTTAAGAAATTCAAGTCTAGGAAAGAATATTCATAATGATAGAAATCCCGCTTCTAGGTTTTTCTAACAAAATTTCAATAAAATAAAAAATAAATTATGTACAGTCGGTAACAAAAGTGTCCGAACACTAGCAAAAATTCCTATGCAAAAAAAGTACACTTCATACGGTTAAGACTACTGTTATATAGTAGTCTTACATACGGTTTTGTTAAATAAATCCTTGTCGAATCATGTTCTTACACTGACTAAGAATAGGATTAGACAAGGATTTATTTAATAAAACCGTACGTAGTGTACTTTTTTTACATAGGAATTTTTGCTAGTGTTCGGACACTTTTGTTAACGACTGTATGCCCAAATTATATTAAGCGGTCAATTCTGGGTACGGCCGAATGCGATAAAATGGGCGATACGTTTGTTAGTGACGTCATTTTGATGTCATCCGCCTATCCTAAGACTCCTATAACACGAGCTGGCTCACAGCTGATCATTGTTGCCCAGCGGAAATATAGTTTGGCGATGTTTAGTTGCAGACGTATTACTCGGCGTCTTTATCGCCTAAAATGGCGAGTTTGCCTAAAGAGAAGAGCGTTGTTATTATTTGTACTTGATAAGTTTGGCGGTAATATTTGGCGAAATTTTCTTATAACCCTTGTAAAAAGTAGCCATCACTGTTGCTGTTAAATTAGTTAATTTTAGATATTTATACACGTTGAAAAGTAGTGTAGGTTGTAAAATACAACAGTTAGATAATCAGACAGCAATAAAAACAAATAATTGATACAAAAATTGCAAGAAAACATATCATAATTAGACTTCATATTTGTGATTGAAAGCTAAGCGTACAATTTTCTTTTGGACAATTAATAGCCCATTTTTTCGCATTTCTTCATATGTTGGAAATCTAAACGTTGTAAAAGCAGTTCTGGTATGATTTGAGCAATTTTCGGCTGCAAAACCTCCATTTTATGTGATTTGATAACACTTGAAATTCGGACCGCGTGGGCAACAATCGCTGAGTGGGAAACAAAATGCCTGATGAGCCAGCCTGTATTGTAGGAGCTCTAATTCTATCTAATCTCAATACAGCATAGATTTAAATACAGTGAAACTCCGATCTATCGTATTGTAGGAGCTCTAGCCTATCCCATAAGCCCAAAGCTAGAACTCCTACATACCATGGTATTAGAGGGTAAGGTATAGTATCGCCATATTAGAAATATGGTACCTAAAATCGAGTTTTCAGCTACGCTTCCGTCATAAGCATGGTATTAGAGGGTAAGGTATAGTATCGCCATACTAGAAATATGGTACCTAAAATCGAGTTTTCAGCTACGCTTCCGTCATAAGTAACGTCTGAAGCGCCGCCTGTCGCTAGCAATAGAAAACATATTTCTAAACAAACATGGCTGCCTGCGAGCCGCGATCTTAGTAGCGGTAGCAACAGTATGGTTCTAAATAAATATTCCATAAATATTTTATTTAACTTGCAATTTTTTGTTGCAAATCAAATGAATGATGAAAAATATTAATAATCAATTCAGGAAATTGTTGAATATATGTGAAAGATCCTAAATACAATTGAAATAATTATTGTAAAAGTTAATGTAATTTAAAACATGTATTTTTTTTTTTTCTTTCCAAACTGTACATTCGGCAGCAAAATTATTGAAACGCTAACATAATTCTTATGGAAAAGATTGGCACCTAATACTGTTTTGTTAGGTAAATATTTGTCGAGTTCATTAACTTAATCTTATGCTGTTTCTAAAAATGCAATATGATAAAAACTAGCGATCATGTTTAAAAAAAATGTATATGAAATTTGTGTATGTGTGCTTCAATAATTTTGCTGCCCACTCTATAATTTCAAACAAATAAGCATATAAAAAAACCCCATGGATATCGCTTCCGTTTTCAAGCTTTTTATTTTTACATATTTTGAAATTCAGTACAAACATCAGAAATTTAATTAAGATCTATGATAATAAATAAGTTATCAATGACTTCCTGTATTATGAGCTAGAAGTAAACCCTGGCTACTTAAATGTTCTACCCCCTGCACATAAATTAAAACATGAATTGATATCTATGTATTGAAATTGATATGAACTGTAACTAACGTGTGTATAATGAAATAATGAATACCTAAAAAGAAATTTATATATCTTCTTTTATTTAAAAAACAAAACAAAAAATTGAGAAATACAACTTAACTATAATTTATTCTTCTCAGAAATTTCATTTATTATTTTTAAGAGGGAATGTGTGTGTGTGTGGGAGGTAAGAAATGTATTTTAAGGAATGTACTCATCTTACAATGTCATGAAAAAAAAATTTCTAGATATATTCTGTAATTGTGTTTTCTCTAGGATTTTGAGTAGCTGAGTTTCTTATCCTGAACAAGGTTCTAAACAAAAAGTACCAGATCACACTCATCAACATAGCCCTTTGAAATTATCTATAGTTTTTTTTTTTTTTTTTTTCTTTAATCAAACCTTGAACACAAGTTAATACTCTTTAGAAAACCCCCCACAAGGGTAGTATTAAGACTTTCATGTAGTTAATTGGCCAATGACAAATATATCTAGAATCTCATGTTACAATTGATACATTTTCCTATGCAGAAATGTAAAGTTTGTTATTGAATTTTCATATCTGATATTTAATGTTATTTATACAATACATACATACAAAAAGAAAAAAAAAAAAAATCTGGTGTGAAATAACCACACGACTTCCATAATCCACTATTGCACGTATTAGAAGTATTTTTTATTTTTTTTAAGATAATGTGATCAGAAGATATAAAATTGACTTAACAAAGTTGACGCCTAAAAATTTTCCTGTAAGAGAAAGCTGATAGACTTTAAATAGAACTTATATAGCGAGTTAAAAAAAAAATATATATATATATATAGTGGTGCCTTTTTTTTAAAAACCAATTTCCAAGTTTGTTATAGAATTTCAATATATTGTCTTTATAGTGGTATGAAATTGATCTTTTCTTTTAGCAATAACTTGTCATCTCTGTTTATACCACACACATATATATATATATATATAAACATGTTGAGCTTTTATTATAAATACCTTACTTATCGATTTAGCCATCAGGAGTTTTCCACGGTTTTCTTTGAAACTATAGTACAAGTTAGGTGCCCTTAGAAAGACCCTCTCCCTTTCCCCACAGAAGGTCCTAGGACCTTCATGTAATCAAATGGCCTTACTCCAACAAACTTAGATTTATGTTACAATTGATGCAATTTAGTTTGTCAGAAATTATTTATATCTGACATAAAATGTTTATTTAACACATGCATATAACTATTCACATGTTGAGCTTTTTTTATATGTATCTACCAGTGGCGGATCCAGAACTTGACTTTTGGGGGGGGGGGGCTAAGATTTTTCAAAGTGTTATTCCAGACCAATAAAAAATTTGCAATTGCATTATTCAATTGTAAATGTCAGTGATTTGGGGGGGGCTACAGCCCCCTAGCCCCCCCCCCTAAATCCGCCACTGGTATCTACCTCAGCCTTGCGCTTTACTCGTGTACCAATTAGGACCCCTTCTTTCTTACAGAACAGACTAGAACCTTCGCACAGTCAATTTGCCTTAACTCTAATGCCCATGTCATATGATAGATTTTTGCACAATATTTTACTAAACACAACACAGCAGTGTATGGGGAAGATTCAAGGTCAGCATGTAATCAACTTGTTCAACCATCTTTTGGAAAAGTTGAGCATGTTGTGTCTAGTAAAAAGCTAAACGAAATTGTTCGTGTGATATGGCCATAACACATCTAGGATCTTATTTTAGAAACCATACTTTTTCCCATGCATAAAGTGTGTTACTGAATTTTGATATCTGACATGTTGTTTTTACCACACACATATTACCCCCTCCCCCCCCCCCAAAAAAAAAAAAAAAAAAAAAAGGTTGAGCTTTCATATGTACCTACCTCATTGACGTACTTGTCTAGAATTTTCCATGGTTCTCCTTGAAACTCGTGTACAAATCCGGACCCTTTAGAAAGACTCACTCCCCTTTCCCACAGAAAGTTCTGGTACTTTGATGTAGTCAATTGGCCTCAATTTCAACACACCTAGGATCTTATATTACAATTGTTAAAATTTTTCATGCTCAAATTTAAATTTTGTTATAGAATTCTCATAATTTGACATTGAATATTATTTATAACACATACACACACACACACACACACAGAAAAAAAAATTCACATGTTGAGCTTTTATTATAAACATCTGGAGTTTTCGCTCAAAACTCGTGTTCAAGATAGTACTCCTTAGAAAGACCCCACTTCCTACAGGAGGCACTAGGACTTTTGTGTAATCAATTGGCCTTTATTATAATACACCTATATTACAATTAATATACTTTCCCATGCATAAAGTTTGTTATTGAATTTTCATATCTGACATTAAGAGTTATTTTTACCACACACACATATCCCCCCCCCCTCCAGAAAAACAAAAAAAAACACGCTGAGATTTTATTATAAGTACCAGTTAATGGCTAGGTAAAAACTGAATGCAGCATTCATCATTTGAAAAATTCATTTGTTTCATATACTATTTCCTCTCTACCTTCATGCTACATACATAGGAGTCATCACGGATTAAAAGAGAAGGATGTATTACTAATGTTACGGAAAGGTAGTAATTTTCATCTTACAGATAGAGGGCGACCAAATCTCGAAAATACACCAATCAGCACGTTTTTACATTTCTGGCTGTTCGTTCGTTGGATGACTGAAGCCGAAGGGGCGGGCTTTCCCTTTCTTCCGCTAAGTTTCAAAGACACTACACCAGGCGGCGATCGGATCGCTTACTCTGCTCGGCTGAATTAATCCGGAAAATAAAGCTCCGTTCCCCACGCTGACCGCCCTATCTGGTTTATCATCCTGTATCCTAATCCGTGGGAGTCATATAGGTTATCATCAGGGGGTGCCATTTCATAGATGCGCGAATTTCTAGCTATTTGAGATTTCTCGCGCACTACGTCATTTGGCGGATGGATCAAATCTTGTTTACATTTGAAATAACTGTGTTTGAATTGCGTTTTTATGATTTAATTTTTCTTTTCTTTTCTTTTAATCGAATTTGTTTAAATGTACCGTGTGATAATCTTAATCTACGTCTTTTGTTGCTTCTTTGACATGCTCCGCATTAGAGCACATATTTTTTTTAAAAAATAGATTATTGAAAGTGATAGAACATTGCAGAAAAACTGTGATGTATAATAGCAATAGATAGATTGCTCATAAAATCAAATCATGTAAGTAATATATCATCGTGTATATTACATCATACATTTTCAAGATCAGAAGTAATAAATCAAAGGGATATTAAATTAGCAATAATTATGTAATAAGTATGTTTGTTAAATGTTTATTACCTTTATGAAAACAAATTGTGGTATCTCATTATAAACAAAATGTTTAAGTTATGTAGTGGATAAAAATGAGTACACACAAAAATATTTCTGCAGTTCAAAATTAAATTTGCAATTAATACAATTAAAATGAAATAAACTTGTGTGTAAAAAAAAAAAAAATTAAAAAAAAAAAAAAAATCCTAGGTACTTTTTTTATATTTTAATTTTTTCTTTCTTTATTCCTCTGTAGAAAGTATCTGGATAATTGAAAATTTTATGAAATTGTTTTTATGTAGTAACACATTTCAATGTAACTTTTGTAATAACATGTTAAAAGTGTCAGTAGTAGCACATGTTTTCCAATGAAAATAGTTTTAAAAATACCAACAAGCCAACATGAGCAAAATGTTTTGAAACTATTTCTGTCATACCATATTTAAACAATGAATATAATTTTTCTTTTGTAAAAAATTGTTGATCATTGCTTAAACATTTTGGAGTATTATATATATATATATATATATATATAACACCACAGAACTGAGGTTTAAAAGTAATAAGTACAAAACTTTGAATAAACACCATAAAATGCAAGAGTTCACACTAGTTGTTTCAGGTGAAAAGAAAACATGACCCTTCGGCAGCGCTTTATTGGCAGCACTCTTGCCTCCTTTATTCGCCTTGATGAAGTGTTGTGTTTTCTTTTAACCTGAAACAAATGTTGCAAGTTCTTGCATTTTATGGTGTTTATTCAAAGTTTTGTATTTATTAATTTGGAGTATATTTACTGACAGGGTTTAACCTGGCAAAAAAATTACTTTAGCATTTTAGCGAAAATAGGCAAGCACTATTTTAGCTTTTTCGAAAGTTAATTAATTCTTTGGATACCATTGATTTCTTTTACTTACAAGGAGCATCACCCAAGTGTCCGGCTCGGATTTCAATGAGAGAGAGGCGTTTCTTTCATATTTGATATACTATCAAATTTTACTCAAAAATATGCAAAAAATTTGTACTTATGCAGCAAGTGAATACTCAAATGAATAATTCAGTTGAAATAATTTTCAGTACTACTATAAATTTTCATTTGTAACTTAAACATGAAAGCGCAAAATCATTTTGCTTTGTTTTTAAACTGTGCTATCATAATGTTAGACCCACCACCAGGTATCATTTTTTTTTTTTTTTTTTTCTGGATTGTGTTTTATCAACTGCCCTTCCCTCTTTTTCGGTGCAACAATGAAAAAAGTGATCATCAGTATCAGTCCATTCTCATATCAGACTTTTTTGTATATTCATATTATTTTCCGCTACAGTACATATTTTCATGCAAGACAAGTTAGCTGTATCCGAATATCTTTTTTTTTTTTTTTTTTTTTTTTCATGTACATGATGCATATTACTGATTACATAAATACATATGATACATATATGCATATTATTGATTGCTGCAGTACAAAATTTCATACATTTCTTCTTTCATGCAAAGTGAAGTATAATCATCTCTCAAAAATCCACAATTCTCTGAAGTCCATATATCAATTGCAATGTAAACAAACACTGTCACAACTGATTTGTTGATTAGTGGATTGCGAAAATTTAGCTGTATTAGAAGATAAATCAATTATTAATTTGTGCTGATCAATCACCAATCACTCAGCATGTTACATGGGACGAAATAATAATTGTAATTATATATAATTAAAATACACTTGGAATTGAACAACGAAAAATTCGGTAAGTGATTTTAGTACCCTTCTAATTCCTGCTATTAAGGAACCTATTTTATTTGTAAACTGATACTAATAATTATTTTGAAATATATTGTTATGCTGAAACTTTTTTTAAATAGGGAAATAATAAATTTAATATGAGTTTAAAGTCTAACATAAATATTAAATTCTCCTATTTCCAATATTTAGTTTACTTTTAATATTAAAATTCATAATATTGAAGTATTTAAAAGGTAAACAAACATATCATAATATTACAGATAACTGAATATATTATGTATTTCTTTTTAAATTGAAAATTATAAGTGTTTTATTTTGAGCAAACTATTTTAAAGAATGTATTTTTATTTCATTTTTACTTTCTTCTATATGTAATATAGAGAAAGTATTGGATTCGCGAAAATTTTCGACCTCCGTTTTTTGACGGATCTACACGTTTTAGGATGTCCTGAACACGAATTGATAGTTTTTAAAAAATGTCTGTCTGTGTGTCTGTCTGTCTGTCTGTGTGTCTGTATCATTTTTTTGTGGACGCTGTATCTCACGAACCAATGAATGAAATTTAACCAAACTTGGTATTTAGTTGCACCCTGACATGAACTGGTGCCCATTAGATTTGGGGATCAATAGCTCAACAGGTGGCGCTGTGATCGCATTGTATGCAAATTTTTAACATGGCAGCATAGGACAAAATTCCGTATAAATGGGCATAATGAGAATTATTTTAAACTTGTGATTGTAAAATTAATATGAATTATTGATAATAATAGTAGTAAACTAGGGAAAAAAATTTGTGCATGGGGGGCATCGGTTCCCCCCCTGGGGGGGAAGTACCCCCCCGGGGGTGTTAAATTTTGAAGATGGGTATAATTCGAAAGATCTCGTCAATACCTTTAAAACGAATGGTTGAACCATAAATCTGTGATAATTTAAAACAAAGTTATCGATTTTTTTTACTTTTAACAAAAAAAAAAAAAAAAACTTGGAAAAAAAATCGTTTTCTTTTTTTTTTTTTTTTTTTTTTTTTTTAAACGAAATTTTACCAAACTTGGTATTTAGTTGGTCCCCGACATAAACTGGTGCTGATTATATTTGGGGATCAATAGCTCAACAGGAGGCGCTGTGATAGCATTTTATCTAAATTTTTAACATGGCAGAATAGGACAAAAATTCGTATAAATGTGCATAATAAGAGTTATTTTACACTTGTGATTGTAAAATTAATATGAATTATTGATAATAGTAGTACGTAACTAGAAAAAAAATTTTGTGCATGGGGGGGGGCATCGCTTCCCCCCCTGGGGGGGAAGTACCTCCCCGTGGGGGGTAAATTTTGAAGATGGATATCATTCGAAAGATCTCGTCAATACCTTTAAAACGAATGGTTGAACTATAAATCTGTGATAATTTAAAACAAAGTTATCGATTTTTTTTACTTTTAACCAAAAAAAAAAAAAAAAAAAAACTTAGAAAAAAAATCGCAATTTTTTTTTTTTTTTTTTTTATTGTTAGTGATTGAATATGTATTAATTTTTACAAAAAAAAAAAAAAAAAAAACTTAGAAAAAAAAATCGTATTTTTTTTTTTTTTTTTTTTTTTTTTTTTTTTTTAATATTGTTACTGATTGAATATGTATAGGAAAATATAGAAGAAAGTCTTGTGGTGGCCACAACATACTAGTTTCTCATAAAATTAAAATTCATAATTTTACTGAAATATCTTAAATGTAAACGAACAAATCACGCTAGTACAGCAAAATTTATATATTTTAGATTTTTTTAAACAAATACGTGAGCTTTCTTTTGAGCAAAACATTTAAATAACTGCATTTTTATTTCATTTTAATATAATTTAAATTCGTCGTCTTATTGAAGTAATTCATTACAATATTGAAGTATTTAAAAGGTAAACAAACATATCAATATTACAGATAACTTCATATATTGTGTATTTCTTTTTAAATTGAAAAATATAAGTGTTTTATTTTGAACAAATATTTTAGAAAATGTACTTATATTTTATTTTTACTCATAAAATTAAAATTCATAATTTTACTGGGATATCTGAAATGTAAACAAGCATATCGTGATCGTACAGTAAAATGTATATATTTTACATTCTTTTAAAAAAATATATGTGCTTTCTTATGAGTAAAACAATTAAATAACTACATTTTTATTTCATTTCATTTTAATATGATTGAAATTCATCGTTTTATTGAAGTATTATAAATGTAAACAAATGCATAGCAATGTTGCCGAAAACGCGAAAGCTTTATAATTTTTTATGAACTTATATGTATTTAAAATAAATATTTTAACGAATGTACTTTTATTTCATGTAATACCGTTCTTGATTTTCGTTTCTGTGTAATATTTATATCAGATTATAAGATATATTTTTTAGTAAGTAATAGCTAGCTCTGGGCTAATAGCTGTATATTTGCATCGTAGTTTGTTTCTGTCTTCCGCCCTGTGACGTTTCACGTCTGCTTGCTTCTGATTGGCTACTGTTCAAATGGCCCAACCTTATGATAGAAGAACCTTATGAAGAAGGTTATCATATAGGAGTCTTACCCAAAGCAATTCTGGGACCAATTTTATCGCATCCGATCAGATAATTCCGCCAGTTACGATACGCAAGTGAATATCACCGTTCAAAAAAGCGTGATAAACCTGATATCGCATCTTAAAATTCAGCCATCGTCCATTACATTACATACGTTTGCTCATTTTTTTATTTTCTAAAGTTTCTTGTATTTTGAATGTTGACTTTTTACTATGCAGAATCAAAATTTTAAGGATTTCCTATTAAAACTTCAGGTAAGTAATTAATTTATTTTTGTTAAGTGTGAATGTATATATATATATTTAATGCAGTATGTACGTATATTTTCAATTCATTTGATATAATCAACAGATTTATCGTTTTTTCTTTAAAATGACGTATCTGTTTTAAAAAAAAAAAATACACAGAACGAATTTTGAATCAGTAGTAATTTTCTATTATACTGATGGTTCAATCATCAACATAAATACCAGTAATAAAGCTATTTATTTATTTTTTTAGTTGTTGATGTATCTTATCTGTTTCCATATTATGTACAAATAACTAAAAATATTTATTTAAGGCGGAGCGTCAGTTTCTCGATAATCTACCTTTTCCCAAGAGATGGCGTTGTATTTCACTTGAGCGATAGTTTTCTCTTTCTGGTAAACTAGTTCTGTTGAGTACGTCATTTCCCCTTTTCCTGTGACGTCAAGTGAAGTACGCGGGGAAAAAAAAAAAAAAGAAAGAAAAAAAAAAGGGGAAAAACAAGTGTGGTCATCCCAGAGCATATATTAGTTCGGTTCATCCTCATTTTCAAGATTTTTTATATTTGTTTTGTATTAGCAGTCACATAAGAAGTTTGTACTGAAATGCGCTGTAACTGTATAAGTGAAATAATTATAATAACTTTAATCACAAGTGAAATGTGTTAGAGGGCAATATAACACTTTAAATTGCAAAAATTTTCATGGTAAAATAATAAAATTTCTGTATAGTTTTTTTGCATTTCAAATTTAAATTTATATTCTCTCAAACGGGAATCAGTGGCGGATCCAGAACTTGACTTTGGGGGGGGGGGGGTCTAAGATTTTTCAAAGTGTTATTCTGGACCAATAAAAAATTTACAATTGCAATATTCAATTGTGAATGTCAGTGTTTTTTTGTTTTTTTTTTTTTGGGGGGGGGGGGATTAATATTTATAGTGTACTTATTAATGAAAAAACATTGAGTGAAACATTTGTGAAACTCAACTATATCAATACATACAACTCACTGATATCAGTAGAACCTCGCCAATTAAGAATTTTAAGAACAAATTTTTCAACACAATGCGATAATTTATTATGGCAAATTAATTTATATTTCACCGTGTTTTTATTTACTTCGATTCTTGTTTATTTGTGTGTGCAGTACAAATCTTGCAATCGATTTTTAACTAACTTCCCGACTAGCTAGATATTTGAAGCTTTCAAAATAGCTCAAAACACGGTGACAATACATTTTTTAAATATTTTTACCCAACAGTTTCGGGTCCCTGGTGGCCTCCACAGAGTTTATATGTTTCAACAGAAAATTTATTTAACTAACTTTCCGCCTAGCTAAGCTACACATTTGAAACTTTTAGAATAGCGCAAAACCCGATAACAATGCATTTTTTAAATACTTTTAGCCAATTGTTTCAGGTCTTTGCTGCCTTCGGTAGCATTTATATGATTCAACAATCTTATAACTTCCTGACTAGCTAGAAATTTGAAACTTTTAGAAAAATTCATAACACGATGACAATGCATTTTTTTTTTTTTTTAAGTCAATTGTTTCGGATCCCTGCTGCCTTCTGTAACGTTTATATGATTCAACAATCATGAACTTCCCGGATAGCTAGCCATTTGAAACTTTTTGAATAAATCAGAACACGATGACAATGCATTTTTAAAATTCTTTTGGCCAATTGTATCGGATCCCCGCTGCTTCGGTAGCGTTTATATGATTCAACAAAACTTCCCGATAGAGTCACCCGACCCGAACCCGATAGATAATTTTAAATCAACCCGAACCCGACAAAAACATTTTCATTAAACCGAAACCCGACCCGAACCCGACAAAAAAAATTTCATCAACCCGAAAACCAACCCGAACCCGCAACAGAGAACTTTTTGCGACCCGAACCCGACCCGAAACATCTAACCCGAACCCGACCCGAAAAATAAATCAACATTACTTATTCATTTAAAAACCATGCAAAACAAGGTAAAATGATATAACATGACTGTAAGGTGCGCCAAATCTGGCAAACCTGCGCCGCCACAAAGAAGTATGGCAACCCAACTCTCGGAACGAGAAGCAGTTCTCGAGAGAGGGGGTCGTGGGTCGGGGTGTTGAAGGTAGAACTATGATGTGTGCTGGTGTCAGCGAGTATAGTAGTTATGTACGAAATATAAGCCAGAATTTATTCTTTGTACATATGGCATTGTAAATATCATAAAATTCATTATGTAATTCATCTGTGATGTGTCCCATTATAGAAATTTTAATAAATACTTGGGACTAATTATGACTTTATTATCATTTGTGTCTCTCACTACTCACCAAGAATTCCACGTCCGAGATGTGCTCAATTACATTGGTGTCAGAAATATGGGATGGTGAAGAGAGACGAAAAAATGATTGTGGTGTGGTGTCTCAGCGGAACGGCCACAATAGCCGGTCATCGATATAAGATGACGGAATTGGTACATGCTGTTCTTAAGTTTTCGAAATCTTCAGTGTTCGACGAGGTAACCCAAGCTTATGTGCTAACCAAAGCATATGTGTTGTTTTTAAAGTTTCAAGTGTTTGACGGGCTAATTATAGCCTAACGTATATTACTGTATCAACAGTATTTGGTGTGTATGTAGTGCACCTACGTGTTCGATATCGTCGGATGATAATTTTTGAATACTCCCGGTAGTGGAAATTTGGGAGAGAAGAAAATTTTGTGTTTTCAAGGTGCAATATGCACACATCATCACTGATTTTAAAGCGTTCTTTTAAAAAGTGTTCTTTTTGCAAGATCCATACGTCCGTACATCTGCACAGAATTTATCCTTGTCGTGAGAACTCTTAAACTGAGTGTTTCAGGACAGTGACATGTATGAATGACGGCATCTATCTATAGTTTTCAAGTATAATCGTTCTTTCCATTATTTCTTTTACCTTCGCACTAAGGTACTGTAAGTACTATATATTTTTTTCTTCGTTTAGAATTTCAATCGTTAAGGAATATCAGCAAGTTTAAGAAGAGTGTATTAAATTTAGTTGATTATCGAATCATGTGAAATATTTTTATATATATATATATATTTATTATGGTTATTTGATTTCTAATGTGAAATATAAAGGGTTAATAATTTTTAATTAGTGCAATTATTACATATATATATATATTTTTTTTTTTCATAAGAAGGTAAAGAAAAAGGAATATATTTAGTTTATTAAACATATTTCAATATATGTGTAATCGAAATGTTTTATAATTATGGATTTGTTTCTTTTTACCCTGAAAACAGAAGTAAGGCCCAGACAGGTATTGTTCTTGTTCTGAGTGGCGCCAATTTAGTCATTTTCGGTAGATCGTAATGATATTTCTTTCTTTTTTTTTGTTTGATCATCAATGTTGGAAAAAAAGAGTTTTTTTTTTTCTTATTTTATTATTGCTTAGTAAAAGTTAGAAAAATAAATCTATTTCCTGTCTCAGTATATAAATGGGATATATATTGCTGTGGGTTATGAAATACTTAAATGATAAATTTATTTATTTTATTTTGTTTTTGAGAAGACAGTTAAAAGTACATTTTTTTTTCTTTCTCTGGTTCATGGTGACTGAATAATTAGAGATAGATTTAATGTATCATTATTTCTTTCCTAAGTAATTATTATTATTGTTTTTTTTTTTAAACAAAAAAGAATGAATGAATAAATATATATATTTTATTTGTTTATTTGATGACAAAGGCATGAGTATAATTAAACAGCTCTGGTTTATTTCTGATAAATGTTTTTATCTTTTTTTTTTTTTTTTTTTTTTTTGTTCTCGTATAAAAATAATTCATCGTATAAAAAGAGAGTAATGTTTCTTTTGATATTTCTTGAATATTTTGGATATAGTTTGCTTTTTATTTTCATTTTATTGTAAGGTAATTTGGCATTAGGGTGGCCCAGAAAAATAGATAAATAGAAAAAAATGTCTTTTCTAATCAAAAGTAAAAAGGCAGATTTAATTTGCCTGGCACAAGATTATGGGGAAAAGATTGATGAAAAGTTATCTAAATCGGAATTAAAGGAATTAATTTTAGCTAATAAGCGATATAAAGAGGAAGAAGCGAAAGAATATTTAGATGCTATCATAGCTGAAAGAATAGAACGGGAACAAAAACTGGAAAATGAAAATAAGTTAAAACTAGAGCGGGAATTTATGTTACAGACAGAGAGAGAGAGAGAGAAATTTGAATTGGAAAAACTTCGTTTGGAAGTAGAATTATCTAAGAGTAATAAAAATTTGGTTCAAAATAGTGATCAAACCACGCGTATAAAATCTTTAGATGAAATAGTTAGGATGGTTAGACTCTTAACAGTTAAGGTTCCTAGTAAATCAGATGGATGGGACTATTTTTTCTCGAGTTTAGAGAAAGCGTTTGTAAATGAAAATGTTAACGACGAATTTAAACCTAAAGTTTTACTTTGCTTATTAGGGGATAAAGTAACTAATCTGTTAGCTAATATTGAAGAAAGGGAATTAAATAACTACGAATCGTTGAAAAAATTAGTGTTGCAAGAGTATGGACCTTCTCCAAAATTATGCTTAGAAAATTTTCGTAGGGCAAAACGTAATCCTGACGAGAATTTTTCTCAATTCGCGTCCAGGTTAACCTCAATGTGGCTGTATTACTGCAAGGCCAGGAAGGTAAGTGATTTTGAGTCGCTGAATCAGCTCATTGTATCGGATAAAATCTTCCAAACATTAGATTCAGAAACTGCAACCCACATAGGAGTTCTTCAAGGAGAAGATTGGTTCAAGCCAAAGGATTTAGGTAAGCATTGTGATGTATTTTATGCGTCTAAGGGTAAGTCCTATGATGGGTCAGTAAGAACTAAAGGGATGGATTTTGATAAAAGGGGGTATTATTCTAATTCGGGTAAACCGCAGTTTAGTGAAAAAAGGTCCGATTTTAACAATTCTTTCCCCAAGAAAAATTTCGAAAAGTCAAAGCTCACAGAAATTAAAAAAGCAACGTGTTTCACATGTGGGTCCGACAAACATTTCAGACGGGATTGTCCAAAAAATAAAGGGTCAGATACTAGGAGGCTTAATATTAATAAAGTTTCTGCAGAGGGTACAGACTCAAAGGAAGAAACTGTATCGGCCAGGGTAGACTTACTAGGGGAAGTCATCCCTAGGCGAGCTATTGAGGATAAATTAAGCAAACTAAAAAAGACATCTATCAGTGTAGATGGTAAATTAGTTGACGCATTGGTGGATTCGGGAACAGAAATTACGGTTGTCAAAAAAGAACTAGTTCCGGGAATTTCGGTAGAAGGTGCTTCTACAATTTTTTTGAAGGGTATTTTTGGTCCGGCGGTGAAATGTCCTTTAGTTTACGTTCCGTTAGGTCTTTCTACTGGTGGCCAGGTTAATGTGGTGCATCAGCAAGTGTTGTGTGCTTTGGCAGATGTTTTGGTGGAAGACGTGTTACTTCCACCGGATGTTTTGAACATGTTGGGAGGAGCCCGGAGTGAAGAAATTTCACTGGCTCAGAACTCTCAGGACCTGAGGAGGGACTCAGGAAATTTAGATGGAACGACGGAAGTTTCATCTGGGACACTGTCAGGAAAAGCACAGGACAATTTTATTTTTGAGGAATCTCAAAGGGAAATTACTTCATGTGGAAATGAAGTGGGAACGGTAAACGCTAAGGATGGTGAGGCAATCACTGAGCCAAATAAGAAAAGTATGGTAGCTGATACTTTTCGCTCTGAGCAAGAGCAGTGTACCGATTTAGCAGTAGCTTGGAAGCATGCTAAGGAAGGTAAGGGTAATTACTATGAGGTAGATGGTTACTTATTTCATAGGGACAAAATACTCGGGGAGAGCATTGGGCAACTTGTACTTCCAGAATGTAGGCGAAAGGAGGTACTGAAACTTGCTCATACCTCAGTGTTTAGCAGCCATATGGGTCCTAGAAAAACTCTAGAGAGGATCAAATACTCATTCTTCTGGGAAGGTATGAGGGCTGACGTAAAAAAATATTGTAGATCATGTAAAGAGTGTCAACTCACTCAAGCAGTTAGAACAAATGACCGAACGCCAATCACACCGGTGACGAGACCGGAATTGCCATTTCAGGTTGTAAATATAGATTTGATAGGTCCGATTGATCCCCCAAGTTCGAAGGGACATAAATATATATTGTGTATGGTCGACCAACATACTAGGTGGGGCGAGGCCATACCGTTGACTAGTCTAAATGCAAAAATAACTTGTGAGGCGTTGCTCAGCATTTTTTCGAGGACCGGAATACCGAATGTTATCGCGTCTGATAACGGGACAAACTTCATAGCTGAACTGACTAAAGAGTTCGAGAAACGTATAGGGAGCAGTCCAAGATTCTCTACCCCGGGATATCCACAATCGAACGGATTGGTGGAGAGATTCAATAGAACACTGAAAAACATGTTGCATAATGTAATAAGGGAAGAAGGTAGAGGATGGCATTTGCAAATTCCTTATGTGTTGTGGGCGTACAGAGAAATACCCCATTCAACCACGGGTGTGTCTCCATTCCAGTTACTGTATGGTAGGCAACCACAAGGTCCTTTGTCAATCTTAAAATCTACTTGGACCGGGAAACATAATAATATACAGTTAGATACTACTCCTGTTGCTAAATATTTAGAAGATTTAAAATTAAAACTTGAGAAGGCTGCGGAGCAAGCCAAACTTGTTTCGGCAGTACAACAGGAAAAAACAGCTTACTACCACAATTTAAGATCGTCTAACAAAGTATTCAAAGTTGGGGATCAGGTGATAGTTTTAATACCCGATTCAACAAATAAATTATTTGCCAGATGGCAGGGTCCCGCAACTATTGTTGAAAAACGTAATCCTCATTCTTTTATTGTGAAATTACCAGATGGTGCGACCAAACATATTCATCAAAATAAATTAAAACATTATATAGCTAGTTCAAATTCAGTAAATGTTATTTTTGAGGAAAATAAAATATTTGGGTCACGTGATAGGGGGAGGTAGGCATGGTCCTGAAGAAGATAAGATATCAGCTATTAGAAAGTTAGCTAAGCCTGTCACTAAAAAGGATGTCAGGTCTGTTTTGGGACTGATGGGTTTCTATCGCACTTATATACCAAATTATGCGGAAATATCTTCTCCACTCACGGAGCTGACCAAGAAAAATAAATCAAACATAGTCAGTTGGGGTGAGGCCGAACAAAAATCTTTTGACAAATTAAAAGAGTTATTGTGTGAGGTAACTAGCCTGGCTACCCCTGATGCCAACTTGCCATTCCAAGTTCATTGCGATGCATCTGACTATGGTGTAGGATGTTGTTTAACCCAACAAGATGCTGATGGATCTTATCGCCCAATAGCGTTCGCAAGCCAGAAGTTCAATACGACGCAGAAAAATTGGGCAAGCATCGAAAAAGAAGCATGGGCAGTTTTATTCGGACTGAACAAATTTGATAAGTGGATTTATGGGGCTAAGGTAGAGATCATTTCTGATCATAATCCACTTAAGTATTTAACTCATACTACTCCTAAGAGTCCCAAGTTAACCCGTTGGGCTCTAGCTCTTCAAAGATGGAATCATTCCATCACTCATAGGCCAGGTGTCCAGCACAGAGGTGCAGACGCTCTGTCCAGGCTGGAATAATAGTGTACTTGCATTATTTTTATTTTTATTTTATATTCTATATATATTAAAATTGAAATTATATAGTGTATTAATATTTTGAAAGTATATGTTTTGTAATAGCATTTATATAGTATTTTGAAAGTATATGTTTTGTAATAGCATTTATATATATATGTGTTTTTTTTTTTTTTTTTGTTTTTAAAAGTGATAAAATCAGCCACTGTGGGCTAATTTTATGTTTAGGTGGGGCGTGTAAGGTGCGCCAAATCTGGCAAACCTGCGCCGCCACAAAGAAGTATGGCAACCCAACTCTCGGAACGAGAAGCAGTTCTCGAGAGAGGGGGTCGTGGGTCGGGGTGTTGAAGGTAGAACTATGATGTGTGCTGGTGTCAGCGAGTATAGTAGTTATGTACGAAATATAAGCCAGAATTTATTCTTTGTACATATGGCATTGTAAATATCATAAAATTCATTATGTAATTCATCTGTGATGTGTCCCATTATAGAAATTTTAATAAATACTTGGGACTAATTATGACTTTATTATCATTTGTGTCTCTCACTACTCACCAAGAATTCCACGTCCGAGATGTGCTCAATTACAATGACATAAAATAAAGTAAATTTTCACTGTCACACAGTTGGTAAATTAAAAAAAGAAAAAAACTGTGTATGTTGTGGCCACCACAAGACATTCTTCTATATTTTTCTGTCAAATTCACTAAGTGCGAATAATTTATTAAAACTATGATTAAAAATATTCAACATGATGAATGCAAATAATTTCATCTTAGGGAAATCTAACACTAAATATCTAAAGAGAGACAGTTTTATCGTCTATAAATAACATCTTAAAGTAGCATGTTGTGTCCACCACATGACTATACAAATTTTCCTATACAAATTTATTTTCCTATACAAATTCACTCAGTAAAAAACTTTATTAAAATTAATATTTAAAAAAATTATATTTCATGATAATGCAGTCGATTTCCATATTAGAGAAGAAGTATAACACTAAATGTCCAAAAAAGTCAATTTTATCCTGATTATTATTATTATTATTATCGTTAAAAATGAAAAAATCAATAACTTTATTTCAAATTATCGCAGATCGATCGTTCAACCATTCGTTTTATAGGTATTGACGAGCTCTTTTGAAAAATACCCATCATGAAAATTTATTCCCCTCGAGGGAGGGACTTGCCCCCCAAGGGGTAAGACGAGGCTCCTACATACATTTTTTTTTTTTTTTTTTTTTTCCCCAGTTGAATACCTGTATTACAAATAATTCTTTTAAATTTCACAATGATTATTAAAAATATTTATACAAATTTTTGCGCATTTATACCAAATTTTGTCCTATACCACTGGGTTAAAAATTTAGAAAAAGCGGGATGGCAACGCAACCTGTTGGATAGTTTTTACCAAAAGTTGATAGGCACTAATTTATCTCAAGATGTAACTACATACCAATTTGTATTAAATTCTCTGCAGTAATTCCTGAGATACAATTGCTACAATATTTTATCACACACACACAGAGACAGACAAACTGACGTTTTCTAAAAATGGTCAAATCGTGTTCTACAACTCTCAAAACGTGTAAATTCATCAAAAATCCGAGGTCGAAAATTTTTACGAATCCAATATTTTCTTCTATTGAATATAAAAGAAAGTAAAAATTAAAAATGTATTTTTATAATGGTTATCTCACATATCAAGTTTTGTACAGTTATATGACATAGAAGTTGAGATATAGCCATCCCGTTATCGATGAAATTTGCAGAATAGCAGCACCACCTATTGGCCGACAAGCATTCAAACTGAATCAGCATAATGTCTCATAATCGCCTTCTCACATATTAAGTTTTGTTTGATGATACGCAGTAGAACCTGAGATATAGCTTTCCTCGTAATTGTGGAAATCGCTGTGTAGCAGCGCCACCTGTTGAGCAATTTACACCAAAAGTTGGCAAGCGCTATTATATGTTAAAGTGTACCTACATACAAATTTATATGCAATTCTCTGCATAGCCTTTCTTTAAATTGCGGAAATCACTGTATAGCAACGCCACTTGTTGGCTGATAGGCATTCAAATTGAATAAGCGAAATATCTCACATTGGTCTTCTCACATATCAAATTTTGTTTGATTATACCCAATGAAACCTGAGATATAGCTTCCCTGAAAATGCAGAAATCGCTGTATAGCAGCGCCACCTCTCGAGCGGTTGACACCAAATATTGATAGGCACTAATTTAGGTCAAGGTGAATCTACATATGAATTTAAATGCAAGTCTGAACAGTAGTTCCAACGATACAGCTGCCACAAAATGTTTGTTACACCCACACAGACGGACAGACAGACATTTTCTAAAAATGGTCAAATCATGGTCTAGACCTCTCAAAACTTGTAAATCCGTCGAAAACCGGAAGTCGAAAATTTTTACGAATCCAATACTTTCTTCGATTGAATATAGAAGAAAGTGAAAAAAAAATTAAAATGTAATTACTGATTGTATTGAGTTGAAAATTAAAAAATCAAAAAAAAATGTTTAATACTGTTTAAACATTTATGTGAGTTGGGAACTTCAAGATTGTAAAAATGTACTTCAAATTCAGCGTTACTTACTAGTTCGCTGTTTAATGTTTATATTCTGGGGAAAAAAAAAAAAAAAAATGTATATTTATTTATTGCTTTTGTTCGACGTGAATGTTTATAATTATTTGGAACATCTGCTTTCCCACAATCACTTTCAATTCACATGATCAGCAAATTATCTTTCTACAGTGGCAATTTTCGTGTTTTGTTTATTTGTTGAAGAGAAGAATAATATTATTATTACGCACAGATTTTAATAATATAAGGAGACTAGCGAGCTTCGCCCGCTAGCGGGTCAGTATTTTCAAATGAATCACTAAAATTAATGAATCACTAACAGTAACTTTTAGTGTTAAGAAAAGAAATTAAAAAAAAAAAAAAAAAAAAAAAAAAAAAAAACATTTCTGATTGGGTAAAAAGTCGGTCCGGGTCCAAATAAAATTTGATTTCTCAAATCAAATTTTTATTCTTAAGAAAAGAAAATTTAAAAAATCATTTCTCATCAGGTACAAAGTCGGACTGGGTCCTCACTGTCTACGGCAGCGCAGTCCCGTGCGCGCTGCGCGCGTTTAAGTTCAGGAATACACGCACTGCGCGCGCGTATTCCTTCCCTGACCCTTCGTGCCCCCTAAAAAAATCATTTCTGATCGTGTAAAAACTCACACCGTGTCCCCACTGCCTTCGGCAGCGCAGACCCATGCGCGCTGCGCGCGCACGTGTGGAGGTATACGCGCGCTACGCGCACATATTCCTTCTCAAGTTAAATTTTTTTCTTAAGAAAAGAAATTGAAAAAAAAAAATCATTTCTCATCGGTTAAAAAGTCGGAACAGGTCCCCACTGCCTTCGGCAGCGCTGTCCCGTGAGCGCGGTGCACGCCTATATCTTCCCCACCCTTTCAGCCCTTCCTAATTAACCTACATATATCAATTTTGAACGGTCAAACTGAATTAGCTGAGATGCAAAAGAAAACCTAATCAGGGGTCCTCAAAACGTGTAAATCTGGTGAAAACTTTCGATAATATAAAAAAAACTTTAAAATATCTTTCGAATGATGTATTAAAAATAATTTAATCATAATTAGAAATTGAACTATTGAAATTTGAAAATATTACAGCGCCATCTGGCGGTAGAAATTTCTGTAATCTACTGTTCGATTCCAAATCAACAAAGCTATCAAATGATGTATTACTTATGAAATTATTTTAATTAGTAGCTGAGATACAAAAGAAAACCGATTCAGGAGACCTCAAAACGTGTAAATGAAGCGAAATCTTGAATCCCACTTTCGATAATATAAAAGTACTTTAAAATATCTTTCGAAAGATATATTAAAAATAATTTAATCATAGTTAGAATTTGAAATACGCGTATGAGAATAAAATTTAATTTGCAATTAAATTGTACATTTTTTATTTATTTTGGAAACCCGGTGAAATTTTAACTGCTACTTCGTCTTGTGATGTTAAAAGTGTGTAGCAAGTTTGAAATAATTTTGAATAAAATTGAAGCATTTTGAAATTTGCAATTTTTATTTCCAGTACAAAATCAGTAAAGCAGGAAGTAAAATCTATTTATTCTTTCGCCCGGCGCCATGGTAACCGAAATACGTCTATTGCGAAATTAATAAAACTCTTGTGATTTGTTGCCACCTTTTTTTTCATACTTTAGTTAATTTTAAAAAATCTAATTGCCCTATCGATAAGCTGTTTAAACCGTCGGATTCAGAAAAATCGGATCTTTCATTTGATACCTTATTTGTAACGATACGACTGATATTTCTAATTTATTTTCCACTTTTTCCGTAAAAATGTCGCTTTTTAAGCATTTAATCATGAATTCTGGGTCATTTTTCGGTAGACAAGGGTGGACGTTTTAATTAATATCTCCGCTAATTAGGGTCGCATCGCTTAGCGAATTATCGCGATGTCGAGATGAAGAAATTCTGCGTCTGTCGACACCGGTTTCGAAGCGATGCGACCATTAGCGTCGGAGCTTTAGCGGTCACAAGGCATTTCTCACAGACAGACAGACAGACAGACAGACAGACAGACAGACAGACAGACAGACAGACAGACAGACAGACAGACAGACAGACAGACAGACAGACAGACAGACAGAAAGAAAGAAAGAAAGAAAGAAAGACAGATGCGCACAGATTTTAATAATATAAGGAGATGCCTTGATGGAATCCGTTTCCTAAATGTGTTTATTTTACATTACTTTTTACTTTCTTCTGTATTCAATTGAAGAAAGTATTGGAATCGTAAAAATTTTCAGCTTCCGTTGTTTGATAGATTTACACGTTTTGCGGATTCCAGAACACAATTTGACTAGGTATTTTTGGAAAATATGTCTGTCTGTTTGTGTGTGTGCGTGAAAAAAAAAAAAAAAAAATCTTGTGGCGACTGTATCTCATTGCATATAAATTTATATACTGATGTACATTGATCTAAATTAGTTCCTATCAACCTTTGGTGTCAATTTCTCAACAAATGGCGCTGCTGGACCGCGTTTTTCACAATTTCAGGAAAGGCTATATCTCAGGAACTGCTACACGATTTTACGTATAAATCTATATGCAGATACACTTGATACACTTTGACATAAGTTAGTGCCTACCAACTTTTGTGTCAATTGCTCAACAGGTGGTGCTGTTATACGTCGACTTTCGCATTTTCAGGGAAGGCTATATCTCAGGTTCTGTTGTGCATAATCAAACAAAACTTGACACGTATCAGTGTAGCCATTACATGACATTACGCTGATTCAGTTTGGAAGCATATCAGCCTATAAGTGAAGCTGCTATACGGCAATTTTCCCTGAGAACGGAATGTGGCTACATCTCAACTTCTATGACATATAACGGTACGAAACCCGATGTATGAGGTAACCATTATGAAGACGCATTTTTTAAGACTTTATTTATGGAGAATTAAACTGTCTTTCTTTTCTTATATTTAGTGTTAGTTTTTATAAAATGAAAATCATTCATTATGGAAGATAATTTTAATAAATAATATTTTTAAGAAAATATTTTTACTGAGCGAATTCCTATAGGAAAATATAGAAGAAAATTTGAGGTGCTCACAGTATACTAGCTTTAAATGAAATCACAAGTATTTCTTCTATATTTGATGTATATACAAGCATAAATGGAGGAAAATTCAAAATTCCGTTCACATAAAAGCGAGGATTGAATTTCATTAAAAGTAAAGGTATTAGAAAAAAAAAAAAAAAAAAAAAAAATATATATATATATATATATAGTATGTTGTGCCCACCAGAAGACTTTCTTCTATATTTTCTAATACAAATTCGCTCAGTACTGATAATTTATTAAAGCTATTATTTATTAAAATTACCTACCATAATGAATGCAGACGATTTTCATCTTAGAGAAAAGTTACACTAAAAGTACAAAGAAAGACAGTTTTTTTCTCTATAAATAATATATTAAAAAATGCGTTATGATAATGGTTATCGCACTTATCAAATTTTGTACAGTTGTACACCATGGAAGTTGAGATATAGCTTTTCCGTTCTCGGGGAAAATTGCAGTACAGCAGCGCCACCTTATGGCCGATATGCATCCAAATTGAATTAGCATAATGTCTGATGATAATGGTCTTTTCACATATCAATTTTATTTTAATTATACACAATAGAACCTGAGATATCTCTTTCCTTTAAATTATTTAAATCGTTGTATAAAACCGCCACCTATTGAATTATTGGTACCAAAAGTGGATAGACAATAATTTATATCATGGTACATCCATATATAAATTTATGTGCAATTTTGTGTACATAAATAGTTCCTGAGATATAGAATTATAAGTAGTAGAGATATAGAATTACAGAATATAGAATATACCTGAGGTAGAATAGATAGAATATAGAAGATGAATATGAGATAGAATATACCTGAGATATAGAATTATAAGTAGTTCCTGAGATATAGAATTGTGGAAATCACTGTATAGCAGCGCCGCCTTTTGAGAAATTTACATATAAAAGTTGGCAGGGTCTAGGTTATGTCAAGGTGCATCTACATATAAATTTATATGCAATTCTCTGCAGTAGTTCCTGAGATATAGCATTCCCTTAAATTGTGGAAATCACTGTATAGCAGCACTACCTGTTGAGCGATGGGCACCAAAAGTTGATAGGCATTAATTTATGTCAAGGTGTATCTATTTATAAATTTATATACAATTATGTGCAGTAGTTCCAGAGATACAGTCGCCACAAAATTTTTGTCACTCACATACAGAGACACAGACTCATATTTTCTAGAAATAGTCAAATCGTGTTCTGGACTCTCAAAAGGTGCAAATTCATCAAAAACCGGAATTTGAAAATTTTTACGAATCTAATACTTTCTTCTATTGAATATAGAAGAAAGCAAAAAAAAAAAAAAACTTGTAAATTGCGAAATCATTTCAATTTTCAGAATGTAAATACGAGGTTATACTGTATTTGAATTTATTAATTTATATATTAACAACAGTCGAGAAAGATTTATAATACTTTTCTAATTTTCATACAATTTCTACAAAAGATACATATTAGTTTCGTTGAAGAAAAGAAAACAGATCCAGATAAAAATACGGATCTATCTTTCTGGCGGATATCCGCGGATACGAATAGGGAGCTCCGATACATGTCTAATATGTGCAGAATGTTTAAATTAGTTACAGATTTATAAACATGCCTATAAATTTATGTTTATAATTGTAAAATATATGTAGAAAGGTGCTCTCAAGTCGACCCGACTTGCTGAAAAACAAACCCGACCCGAACCCGAACCTGACCCGCAAGAGAAAAATTCAGTCAACCCGAGTTCGAGTAAATTCGAGTTACCCCACCCGATGCAGGACTCTACTTCCCGACTAGCTAGACATTTGAAACTTTCAGAATAGCTCAGAAGACGGTGACAGTGCACTTTTTTAAATACTTTTTTTGCCAATTATTTCGGGTCCCTGGTGCCTTCGGTAGCGTTTATATGATTCAACAGAAAATTTAAAAACGTGGTATATGAAAAGTTCTTTTTATCTTGTAATTATTCTACATAAAAAAAATAAAAATAAAATAAAATAAAATCTGGTATGAAACAACCACACGACTTCCATTACCCGCTATTGCACATACTATATGCATTTCTTGGAGATGTGATCAGAAAAGATGCGGTCTGAAGACACAAAATTGACCTAACGAAGAAGAAACCTAAATTTTTTCCCGTATGAGAAACTTAATATAAGTGTAAAGACATGAAATAAAATTTATTGAGCAAGTTAAAAAATAAAAATACGATGGTCGATTTATTTTTTTAAACACCAGAGATCTAAAATTAACCTTAATTATTAATTTTCCTGTAACAATCACGTAGTACATAAGGAAGGGTATCTAAAAATGATTTATGTAACAATTTTCAAAAAAAAAAAAAAAAAAATAGTTAGAGCCGTTTTTCAGAAACCAACTTTTACTAAAACTTGACAGTTGACCGGAAAACAATAATTACATATCAAAAGATACTTAAAAGGAAGTTAATATGGCGAGTTTGAAAAAAATCCGTACAGCCGTTTCGAAATGAACGCACTTCCAATGCTTAAAATTGACCTATTTATACAGAACGCCTATTAATTTTCCTTAACTAACCAACTGTGTCATTCGAAAGAACATCTAATAGTGTTTATATAGCAACTTTGAAGATATCATTAGATCCATTTTTGAGGTACGGACTTACTGTCCCATTTTCGGTTTCCGATGACCCACTTCTGGTTTTCCAATTTTCACCAAAAATTAAAAAAATCTGTACACCACACCTGTATCAGTTCTGAGATTTCGTAGTTTTGTCTTTATTGTGTTTGGAGATATGATAGCCAGAAGATCCTACTAATACATTCACACATATATTCATACACATACAATGACAAATTACCAAAAACTACCTTTTTAGACTCAAGAGGCCTTAAACCGTATAAATCAGTTGAAAAGTTGATATGGAATTTTTTGACTGAATACAATGACGTTACTTTTTACTTCCATTACCCTACGGTAGTAGAGTAATGGAAGTAAAATGTTACTGATGCTGTTGTACAGAAATTCCCCGACAATCGCGCTATGCTAACATATGTCACAAAAATATAGAACAGAAAATAAATTTACGCTTTTAAAATATTCGGCAAATGATGTATACCATCATAGTATGTTTCGAACTGAACACAGAAACATGCTATAAATACCTTTACTAGTTTGTGTACAGTGACTCACAAAAGAATTCCAATACATTATAATCTGTAAAATTATTTATTTAAAGCATATTTAAATATATTTACATATTGTACAAAATACAAAGAAATTAATATACATCTTTCAGATACAGAAATGCCTATATTCCATGGAATACGGTGTGATAAGTATTAATATGACTGATTTACAAAGATATAAAATATGAAATCAGATACATTATGAGATTGGATATATAAATATATGGGGTATACAGTAAATTGAATACATGTTGAGATGTCATTTAGTTTTTATTTATTTTGGATGCAGGGAGATAAAAGGAGGGAGATTATTTTTGAATTTGGAAACCGCTTGAGCAAGAAATTTGAAATAGAGATGATACTTTCTAAGGAAATCCTTCATTCAAGTTTTAAAAACTTTCTAACAATGACATTGGACATCAAATCAAAAATGACATTTCACTGTACAATTATGAAAGCAGCTTGAGTTTTCTTTTTCTTTCTTTATATATATATGCAGTAACCGCCGCTTAATCTGATCAAATTGACAAGACCGGAATCAAATCACTGCAAACAAATTTTAAAACCGCCGCTTAATAAAATTCGAATCGCCGGTTAATAAACTCAAAAAAAAAAAAAAAAAAAAAAAAATCTCTACAGCAGCAAAAGTGTCATTTACGCACACTAAACAAATTTTTATTTACGCTGTGATTTTCTATTTTTGAAATAAAATAGAAAATAAAATACAGCAATCGCTCCGTCATCTCTCTTTGTCAAAAATTTTACATCAATTAAACACGCCCCATTTCTTGTCTTAGTAATAATTTCAAAGAATGTATTCTTCAAAGCGTGGTAATAAGTTAAAAATTTGATTTGATTCACGTTTTTCTAAAATACAGTGAAACCTCTCAAGTTGGACACCCCTCTAAGTTGGACACTTTTTCTCGGAACGTAATGTATCCATTATCATTATGTCTAACCCCTATAAGTTGGACACCTCTCTAAGTTGGACACTTTTTCTTGGAACCGTAGGTGTCCAACTTAGAGAGGTTTTACTGTATATATAATATTTAATTAAAAAACAATTTTTATTTTTTGTTCTGAAATAACTAAGAGGCAAAAAGATTTTAAATTTAAAAGAAAATCGTGAACTTTTGACAAAGTATTAATGACTTTTCTCAGAGGAGAGCGCGTCCGAACTTGAAATGTGTTTAATTCACATATTTTGAAAAGGAACAATCAAATAATTATCTGTTAAAAATTAATTAATATTGTTATTGTTACCAAATAATGGCATTAAATGCCATTATTTGGTACCTTTTGAAATTTCTTTCCAAATTCAGGTAAATAATACCTTTTTCTTCAGTGCAAGAACGTTCGCCGGATATATAAATCAGTCGCTTAATAAAATAACTTTTGCTCAGAACGAATGTATTTTAATAAGCGGTTATATGGGTACACTGATTATATGTGTACATACTTTTTTTATTAAAAATATAACTTTTAAGATAATAAAAATATATTACTAGTATTAGTATGACAGGCCGTATTATTTCTTTTAGGCAGCAATTTTTCCGTCGTTACTAATTTTTATCTATCTTGGACAAAAACACAAACATTTTTGCTTTTATTTTAGCGGTTAGTTTGTGCGCGTGCATGTATATAATATGTGTGTTTGTCTGTCTGTCTCTGCGCGTGTCTGTTTTTGGTATATCTCAAAAACAAATATAAGCAGGAACTCCAAAGTATTTTAAAGAAGCTTCCTGTCAGAAAAAGTACCCATGAATGGACGGTGCAAACAACACAAATTGGTCTCTATTTAATAAAAAATTATGAATCTCTATTAAATCCGTTTTCATGAAAAGAGGTACACATTGTGTTTTATTGGTAGAAAAAGAATTAATTAATAATAAATTAGGAACATTGATCTTACGGAAAATTATTAGTCATCAAGTAGAACTTTTGTTTTGTTTTTTTAATCTTTTAGGTTTTGGAACGGGATGTTCTTCGACATCTTTAATTTCTTCAGTAAGATTATCATCACAAACAGATGTTTTATCATCATTTTTAGTTGTGTTTGGGGGATGCACTTTTACTTTTTGTTTTTCTTTCTTCTTTTGAATGGCTTCTAGTATATAATTTGGTTCTCTGATTGGTTTCTTTCTAGGCAACCGTGGATCTATAATTTCTGGGATGCAACATTCCATGTAAAATTGTTGCAATTTTGGTATAATATTTTTCCAAAAATTATCGTTCCGTTTGATGTTAATTACTATTGTGTCCTTTGGACTCCATACAAACAGATCACACCATTGTCTGTTTGTTATGGCTAATTGTCCCTGTATTTGGTAATAATACCTGTGTGTAGTGGGCAGATATAATTGGTTTTCTGTAAGTTTCAGTCCAATGTCATGATTAGACTCCACTACTTCTACTAGATTATCAGAGTTCCTTGCTGAATATGGGCACTTCACTTCTAAAAGTCCATCTTCACCAATGAGGCCATCTGGGCTTGTGCACAAAAAAGGATATTCAGGGTCAACAAACAACCCACAAAGTTTTACTTTTACATTTTTTTCAATCTCGTATTGCTTCACAGCAACTGATTCGTTAGCTTTGCCGTATTCCATAGACTTAGTGGATATATTATCCCGGTAAACAATTCTTTTAACCAAATTTGCACAAAGGGTAGTAGACCTCCTCCCCGCAACATCTTTGAAAAATGACGAAGATATTCTCTTGGAACGTTCGTATCGCCATCTTTCACAGGAAGCTTGGCCATGAGTTAATTCTTCCAACTCTTCTCTAGAATGAACTGCAATGGAAGCCATGTGTGCAAGAACTTTCACTTTAAAGTTTTCTGGATCTAAATCTGGAACATCAGGGTTATCCCCATAGTTTTCATCGCCACCTTTAGCAACATGCTTATTTCTTCTTTTACTCTGGATAAATAATTTTCTCCGGTTCAGTCTTCTAATATGGCATTTCAGTCGTTTACCTATAAACTTAGTATGTGGAGTTCCAGGACTTCGACCTGTCAACGCTTTGATAGCATTGTGTTGCCATTTTTGGGCTGGGTGTTGATAAGCTATTGCTGCTATGTTTGCTCTTCGTTTGATTGAATTTCCTTTGGAAAAATCAATTCTTTTGCCCCCTACAGTTTTGCACAATTGACTCATGTAATTCTCCGCTGGATTGTTCGTACAGTTAAAAATTAAAGTACTGCAGCAGGAGATAAGTTTTTCTCGTACCTCATGCATTATAGCTGAGAACATCCCCGTTTCACACATAATTTTGTAGACGTATGGATCTGGATCAGATTCTTTTCGACTACAGAAGTTTCCACATGAGTCATGATTGCCAAAGCAGTGGGCGGGTCCATTAAGTATTTCTTCAGCTAAGTTTGACACTATCTTTTTCTGGTTCCTCTAAATTTGACACGGCATTTCGTTTAATAGCTTCTCTGGCACCCGTTATGAGTCTTGACATACGCTGCTGAAGAAGTTTTCTAACCATGACACCCTTGGCACCATTAAATTTGGAGGTATTTTTCTGAATTCTCTCAAGAGCTCTAAAGTATCTTCTAACAGCATGATTTGCACATTCAATTTTAATAATCCTACCACCAAAGCTAATATTTTCTTGAACTTTCTTCATTAAATTAGTGTCACCATCACCAATGAGTCTTGTACAACGAACACCATGAATTTCGTCTAAGTATTTTATACCTTCGATGATGATATCGCTTTCCATGGCGGTTGAGGGGCCTGACCAATTTTTGGAGCATACGTGGTCTTTCGAAAGAATTCTTCCATTTTTAATGGCTTCACAGATTAAGCACACCTTGTTTCGTACACTTATGAAAATAATTTTTTTCGTTCTCGCACCTATTATTACTGCAACACCACTTGATGCGTTGTAGCCATGGCCATAGGTTCGCTTGCACCAACCTCCATCCACAATTGCACAAACATTGTGATAACCATCATTATCAATATCACCTTTTTCTTTTGCTAATCGCTTTTCTTCGTCTATTGCTGAAATTATGTCATCTTTTGTATATGCATTTATAACTTCACCTGCAGCTTTTTCAGAAGCAGCATAAGTATTTCGTGACATATAAGTCATATTCATTATGCTAAATTTTTGTTCCTCTTGAGAGTATCCACTTCCAGTGGACATTGCTCCCAAGACGGCAAGTTGATTAAGACAACCTTGCCTCTTATCGGTCGTTATTGTTTCTTTGTGCCCACACAATTCTTTGTCGCACACAAACATGTAAGTGTGCACAAGACCACGAGTTAGTCTGTTTTTGTATACGAGCTTCCCATTGAAACTGCATATATAATTATGTTCTTCAAGTTTTCGTGCCTGTGCTATAACATATCCGATGTCACAAATTACTCTGCCAGAGGGAAATGGTGATGGTTTCAAAGAATTTTCTGCTTCAACCACCAATTCTGGAAAGTCTGAAAGGTCTTGAATCTGACATGCACTATGGCTTGGTGAATATAATGGTGCTGGTAATGCAGTACTTGAGGGACATGGTATTTCTCGAATTTCTTCTAAATGTGTTGGTTTCTGATAATACTGCAATTGATGAACACAACGATTCTCCGATTTCTTCCGAAGACCGTACAGCTCTTGCTGATACTGCATTTACATTTGAACATGACATTTCTCCACTTTTTTCTGAAGAAAATACGGCTCCATGTATTGAATTTTCATGCTGAAGCCCCACTTCATTTATTCCTGGACAGACATTTTCAGGAGTATATCTGAAAGAAAAAAACAGATAATAAATTCTACAGAAAGGTACGAAAGCTTGAGTCGCAAACACTAATTTTAAATATATATATATTGCCCTGAATGGTAAGGTCGATGCTGAAACAATAAATAATTAGAGGGAAAATCGCATGTGGTGTGTGTATCATTACTTTTCTTTCTCCTTTTTTTTTTTTTTTTTTTCAAACTGTTATAATGCTATTTGGATAAAGATGAATGATCCTATACTTATTTCATATATCTATTTAAAAAAATGAAGTCTGTGCACGTGGAGCCCCCCGCCCTTCCCAAGGACGTACTAGTCAAACCTTATGTGATAGATTATTTAAACCCATAAACTTTTGAAATCAAAGTTTTCAGCGAATATGCTTTCCTATCGAGATATTTTGGTGTACCCAGACTTATGTAACACCCTGTATATATATATATATATATATATATATATATATATATATATTCAGAGTTATATGAGGAAGCTGAGGGGCAGGCTGAAAAGAGAAGTGTAGAATTTTTATAGAAAACTTCTACAAATTACCACGTAATTTTATATAGATGTCACTCACACTTTAAAGCAAGATAGTGAGGACTGCCAACAGCTTGAGGGGGGTGGAAAGTTATTGAAAAAAATAAATAATTAAATAATTAAACTGCTGATTTTTATTAAAATAAATTTTAATGAAATTAGTTTTTTTTATTCATTACTGTATAATACAGCAAATGATCAAATTATTAGGTTTTTTTTTTTTCTTTTTGTTTTTGTTTGGGATATTTTTCCGATTTTGTAAAAAAAATACCGTACGAAATAGCCTTAAAAATTCAGACATTCGTAGAACATTTATAAACTCACATTTTCTACAATCCATTTAGTCACGAGTACAGTTGGGGGACCAACTACAAATTGAAGAAATGCACTAGTATTCTAAGAACTTTCTTCGAATTTTCAATACAAAAGTTTATGTGTATAAAATGAAAACTAACATAAAAAATAAAAGTATTTTTGAATACCTTCATGACATCATAAAAGAATATTTTTTCTCAAATTTACATTAAATATAACTTTCGAATGATACAACTTTCAATCCTCTACTCCAATAATTAATATGTAAAAATGTAAGACAAATTTAATTTTTGCGTATATATATATATATATATATATATATATATATATATATATATAAGCAGGTAGGTGGGAAGTGTCGGGTTTGATTCCAGGTCACGTTTTCATTGACCCAGTTCGGAGTTTTTCGTGGTTTTCTCCGAAGTTCGTATAAATTTGGACTAGGACACTTTATAATGACCTTCCACAAAGGGCATTCTATTATTGGCCAACGAACCTGGAGTAATTAATCAGCCATAAAACAATACAACAACAAATATATTATTACAGTAAAATTAAAAATAACAGAAGATTAAATGCCACCGAAATCCACGTTAACCCCCCAAAAATAATAATAATAATTTATAACTAAATTAAAAGTAACCCGTAAAGACTAGTACAGATATGAAAACAATAAGCAATTAATAGTTTTAATAAAATATGAACAATCATAATGAGTTTCTAGTAAAATAAGTAACAGATTTTATTTTATAATTTATCTTATCCTGAATATAATTCTGATTTTATCAAATGAATATAATTCTGATTTTATCAAATGAATATAATTCTGATTTTATCTAATTTTATCAAGAATATCCTTTTTTATACATAGGGCATTTGTCCGGGCTAAGTGGGGCAAACGTCCTGTGTAAGTGGTTTTTCTGCCCGGTGGGGTTTTTGTCCGATGGGGCTTTTGTTTGTATCCCATAACAGACACACACACAAACAGCTAGAAATACAATTTTTTGTATTCAGGGGGCCTCAAAATATGCAAATATAACAGAAACTCAATTTCGAAATTTCGACCCTAACCAATACTTTTGAGAAAGAGAAAGTAAAAAAAATTTCTCCTTCTGTTACACCTACTCCTTTCTCAGTTTTTATTATCCTACCCGCCTAATTAACCTACATATACCAATTTTGAACGGTCTAACTCAATCAGCTGAGATGCAAAAGAAAACCTAATCAGGACACCTCAAAACGTGTAAATCTGGTGAAATTTTTCGATAATATAAAATAACTTTAAAATGTCTTTCGAATGATATATTAAAAATAATTTAATCATAATTAGAAATTGAAATTTTGAAATTTTAAAATATTCCAGCGCCATCTGGCGGTAGAAATTTCTGTAATCTACTGTTCGATTAAAAATCAATAAAGCTTTCTAATGATGTATTACTTATGAAAATATTTAAATTAGCAGCTGAGATACAAAAGAAAACTGATTTAGGACACCTCAAAACGTGTAAATCTGGTGAAAACCTTCGATAATATAAAAGAACTTTCAAATATCTTTCGAATGATGTATTAAAAATAATTTAATCATAATTAGAAATTGAAATATTGAAATTTTAAAATATTACAGCGCCATCTGGCGGTAGAAATTTCCGTAATCTACTGTTCGATTCCAAATCAACAAAGCTTTCTGATGATGTATTACTTATGAAATTATTTAAATTGGTAGCTGAGATACAAAAGAAAACCTAATCAGGACACCTCAAAACGTGTAAATCTGGTGAAAACTTTCGATAATATAAAAGAACTTTAAAATATCTTTCGAATGATGTATTAAAAATAATTTAATCATAATTAGAAAATGAAATTTTGAAATTTTAATTTATTACAGCGCCATCTGGCGGTAGAAATTTCTGTAATCTACTGTTCGATTCCAAAGCAACAAAGCTTTCTAATGATGTATTACTTATGAAATTTTTTTAATTAGCAGCTGAGATACAAAAGAAAACTGATTCAGGAGACCTCAAAACGTGTAAATCTGGTGAAAACTTTCGATAATGTAAAAGAACTTTAAAATATCTTTTGAATGATATATTAAAAATAATTTAATCCTAATTAGAAATTGAAATATTGATATTTTAAAATATTTCAGCGCCATCTGGCGGTAGAAATTTCTATAATCTACTGTTCGATTCCAAATCAACAAAGCTTTCTAATGATGTATTACTTATGAAAATATTTTAATTAGTAGCTGAGATACAAAAGAAAACTGATTCAGGACACCTCAAAACATGTAAATCTGGTGAAAACTTTCGATAATATAAAAGAACTTTAAAATATCTTTCGAATGATGTATTAAAAATAATTTAATCATGATTAGTAATTGAAATATTGAAATTTTAAAATATTACAGCGCCATCTGGCGGTAGAAATTTCTGTAATCTACTGTTCGATTCCAAATCAACAAAGCTTTCTAATGATGTATTACTTATGAAATTATTTTAATTAGTAGCTGAGATACAAAATAAAACTGATTCAGGAGACCTCAAAACGTGTAAATCGGGTGAAATCTCGAATTTCAGTTCTTGCTAAACTTTATGAAAGTGGGGAGGGACAATGTAATGTAGGAACTACGTTCTTGTTTTTCTTCTTTTGTTTATTTTTCCGAGAACTGGAAGAGGGGAAAAAGTTCGATGAGAAAAGGCGACGTATTCTATCTTCAGAAAATCATTTGAGCGATATTCCAAGTTTTTATTTCATTTATTTTTCATGTTTGAAAGCTAATTTTAGATACTCAGAACATTAAAAAAAAAAAAAAAAGGAAGTGATCTCGCATTGGATCTAAAACGGTTACCATACCGGTATACAGGATAATTAAAATGATTGTTGTAAATTATGTAATCGTATCCCGCTCAAAAATATCTTATAAATAATTGTGTGACACCGCTACTTTATTTTATAACTAGAATATTACTAGATGGGTTTGAAAAATATTTCATAAAATATTATTCTAAAATAAAAAATTATAAATTATGCAATTTGATTTACTTATTAATTATTATTATTTATTTATTTATTTTGGGGGGAGGAGAGAACGGCAGTTTGTGTCTAGTGTTTGTTTATTCAACAAACAAAAATTTCTTTTCCGGGTCCGGGCTGATGAAAATTTCTGTCTTGAGTTTGACTCGGGTTTCAGGATGACTTAAATTTTATTATAATATGAATATTTTTTTTAGAAATATGTACCGTGTAAGATAATTGGTTTTGATATTTGTCATATATATATATATATATGTATATACACACACTTACTTAATCCTTATTTGTTAATTTTATAAAGGTCGGTTTTGTATTTTATATTTCCTGCAATTACACAGAATTACACAGTTTGTCATGGAAGATGGTTTTGGTTTTTTCTAATCTTTAAACTCATATATATATATATATATATATATATATATATATATATATACACACACACATACACATAAATGCAAAAATTCATTTTGGCTCTTCAGGATTGCGGTGGCTTTTTATCATCTGTCTTTTTACATCATACAGCTTTGTTACCATACATATGAACAATAATCCGAAAATCTCGTCAATTCAATGATTTCAAATTTTCGACTTCCTAACTTTTTTTTTTTTTTTTTAATACATTTAGCAAAAAAAAAAAAAAAAAAAAAGGTTTTTTATTACTATTCCTAGTGTATATACACCAATAAAAAACAGATTACTACGCATTTGTTGTATCAAACAATAGAAAATAAAAGATTTGGAAACTCTGTCTTTTATCAATTTCAAATTTCTTAGAAAAAAATTATAGTTTTTTTTTATATATTTATTCTTTTCGAAGGAAATTTGTCATATTTGTTATTTTGAATTATGATGTACAATTCTATTAATATATATATCAGATATAGAAAGTTAATTACAATTTTGTTCTTATCATTGATTGATTTTGTTTTTACAACTAGTAGGCAAATGTTGACCTCTGAGTTTCATCATATATTTGCTCCCCCCCCCTTTTTTTTTCTATTACAGAGCGATGGCGAACTATATTCATGGTGAGTAAAAGTAAATCGTTCGATCGCTAATCAGGCTTAGTTGCAGATTGAATTGTCCTACTCATCCCTTTGTATCAATACATTTACTAAATCCTAATTTGTTAATTTTATAAAGGTCGATTTTGTATTTTATATTTCCTGCAATTACATAGTTTGTCATGAAAGATTATGTAAAATATTGGTTTATATTTTTGTCATATTATGAAATTCTTACATTTCAAAAGGATTTTTTAAAAATTTCATATTTATAGTAATAAGGCCAATTTTAATATCATAAACGATATTTTAAAACTGATACGACATCTTTACGATGAAAATAATCCTCAGAATTGATATTTACATGAAATTTTGCCATATCCTCTCACGCCCCCCCCCCTCCACCCCCGTCAAAAAAAAAAAAAAAAAAAAAAAAATCGCAAATTCTGAATAACTAAAGAAATTTTCAAATTAGATTTCACAGCTAATCACTTTCATACAAGTATTATATGTCATATTCTGAAACCATTCTCATAATGAATGTCTATGCAAAATTTTGCCTTATTCTACACATTAATGTAAATTTCGAATAACTTATAAAGTTTTCATGTTAGAATGTCGAAAATCAATAGGATTGTTGCCAGTATCATAAGGGATATTTTAAGACTAGCCCGGCTTCTTTATGAGTATTTGTTCGTGAGATAAAGACTACACAAATTAACATGGAAACAAACACGCTGACTAAATTAATAACCTGCAGAGAGCAGAGAAATGCCATGAAAATTTTGTTATCTAATATCTCCGCACAAAATGTTTTTCTTAAAAAATAATTAACTAAATAATAATAATAAAATTGAAATTTTTGTACGAATTCCCAAGTTTTCTATTACAATCTGATGAGGAATTAAAATTTTTTTAAAGTACTGTACTTTTACAATGAAAGGGAGATGTGTAAAAAAAAAAAAAAAAAAAAAGAACAGAAAGAAAAGAAAAGAAGAAGAAAAACCTATCAAAAGGTGGGCTTTTACATTTTTTGTCAAATTTTAAAAACTACAGTCGAAAGTTCTGTTTCCATCAAATCCAAATTAAAATAAATTGACCATGCATACTTAATAAATTATATAAAGACATAAGTACCAACAGCTTTTATGATGTACGTTATAACGAAAGACGTTATGCTGAATTAATAACATGAATATGAAATAAATATATATTAGCTTAATTAAATTCAAATGGAATGATATAGCAAAGTAATTGTTACATATGTGCGTGTGTGAGCGAGAAAAAAAGGCACTAATATTTTTTTAAGAAACTGTAGTAAAACACATTTCTCAGGCCTTATTATCCGTGATAAGTGTTCGACATACTGCTTAAAACATTATTTACAATACTGCAGACATGGGTAACATGAATCATAAAATTACCACATAAAGAATAAAAATATTCTTACCTGGCATTCTTTTCATTCTGGTCTCCATATCTTCGTAAAGCTATTACTTTAGCCAACTTGCTTCTCTTTGTCCTTTTACGAATGCGATATTTGTTCATTTTAGGATGTCCCATATTTAAAAAATAGTAATAATTAAAGTTGCTGTAATAGTCTGGAAAAACAACGTAACGTAATAAGCTCAGTCGATATTTTCTACTGAAATTATAAAACTCAAAACATAAGCGCTCTTTTTACCGGAACTGAAGCAGACAACTTAGGGTTACTGTAACATTAAAAATATCTGTCATTCTGCTGCAGTATACCATGAAAAAAATCTGTTTAGAAAATAATAAAAGCATTTTCTGAAGGATATTTCGGTATCATATTGCTCTACACATATCCCTTATACAGCTATTTATAAGAAAATGACATAAAATTATGAGAAACATTTAAAAAATGACAAAAATAAAAGCTTTTCAATAAATAGGAGAAACGATTCGTAATAGCAACGCCATCTATTAATAGCTAAAAGAAACAACATGAAATTTTTCGAAAAAATGCAATTTTTGAAAAATTAAAATTTAAAAAAGATTGAGAACACATCTCGTTTTAAAAATTATATCGTCTGAGAGATAAAAGTTATATCTAACGCCGAAAAAAAAATTTCAAACAAATTAATTGCATTAACAATGCACGGGATTGATTTTAGAATTTTAGCATTAGTAATCTAGAAAAGCCGTAACTGACGGTCCCCCTTAATCTGTGCTTATATGCAGTGTAATCTCATATTAGTATTTCTATATTTGCATCACCGCCGAAAAGTTTACATATATAATTAACACTATATTATTTTGTATTCAGATCTCAGAATATATAAAATAAGTGTCATAGTATTAAAACATTTCTATATTATTTTCTGCTAAAGATGTATATTGTATGAAAGTTTTAATATGTCTGTTTTTCCCACCCTATCTTTAATGACTTGTCTATATTTAATTGATATATGAAATATTTCAAATGCTACTTAAATTTGCATTCAGAGAATAAACTCTAATAGAAAAAAAAGAATTTCTTTTATACCTAAAATCTTTCATTATATAATGAGATATAAAAAGAATTGAGCTTATTTTTGGTAAGTATTATTTTAATTTTTTGTTATTATTGATAATATGCTGATTCTTCAAAGGCAAATCAGTAAGTATTTATTCTAAGTGAACACGTGAGTTTAGCCAGGATCTAATCTGATGTGAAGAAAACGCTGTTTCTGACCCTGAAGTTTTAGTAACGTCTGAATGAGAATTGGTGTGTTATGCCAGTTTTAATATATTAGCGTAACATATTAAGTTCTCTTTCGGAAAAAAATGTACATTCATCTAAAGGGAAGAAAACATTGAGGGAGAATTTGACATGTAAATTTTGTAAGTACAATTTTGCTTTAAAATTTTGTTTTTCATTATTAATAACATGATCATTCTGTAAAAGGAATTAGACGAGTATTTTAAAATATTTGCATATCCTTTAGTTTTGAGCCAAATTAAATAAAGGCAAGTATTATCATTTTCATAATATTATATTGAAGTAATTTTGTTGTATATAAGTAATTTAGGGATACTTACTTTAAAAAAATAGTTTACAAGAATTTAAGTATGTAAGTTTTAATACAATTCCATTACAAGGTAGAATCCATTTTATTTCATGGATTTCATTTTTTATTGCCAAAAGATAATTTATTTTATTTGAAAAAATATTGCATTTATATAATGAATATGACACTTATCATTATCACTCTCAATTTTATATATAATCGTTGAATAAGGCTTATAATTCTGATAAACCTATATTGCTTTTAAATTCTTGTTTACTTTTAAATTTGCATTTTTGGCTGCAACTAAGTTAAGTGTGCTGTGCTCGATTCATCTGCATATTTCATGTTTGTGTGAGTGCACTAGTTTGCAGAAATTAACAGACTGGGTGAAGTACTTTCTTAATTTCTGCTTCATTATGTAATTTATTTTGTCATCTGTTTCAAGAGAAGCTTAGCTATGTATATGATTTGAAAATGGTGAAGTTATAGAAATATTTTCAAGGCATATCTTTCAACTGTGATATTTTTAGTGTGTAAAATTTAAAGTAATTAATGGAAATTGAATGAAATTTATTAAACTTCTTGGATATTTATTGTGTTGTCATAGAATTTTCTTCTCTCACTTTAAGAAGCATGCATGCATTAAAGAACTGTGATTGTAAAATATTTTAGAGGTAATTTATTTATACAAATTAATTTAATAAGAAATTTAAGGGTACTTGTAAATTAATGTTAATGTCTAAATAATTATGTATATAATAGAAACATATTTTGTGTATTTGTGTTTGTCATATAACAGAGATGAGATTCTTCAGACTTTTCTTAATTTTTTAAAAGTAATTTTCAGACTTTTTTATTTCAAAGCATTCTTATTTTTGTTTAATATTTTTTGTTTTAACATGTTCTTGATCAGTTAGTTTTAATTTATTCTCATATTTGCTTATGGAAAGTATGATTTATTGTCTCTGTTTCTTCTTTTATTAAAAAAAATTAAGTTATCTTTGAGTATTGCACATATTTTCAGACTTTTTGTCCATTTCCCATTCTCATCCCTGCATATATGTTTGTAATGATATTTTGAAAACAAAAGATTACATAAATTTGAAATTGACATTGAATTTGTATGTTTTTCAAATTATGATTGATATTATTAAATTTCTTTTTTCTGTATGTATTTAGTATTTATAAAAAGTTGATAATTGGTGCTTTTGATAAGGATTCAAAAGTAGGAAGTGAGGAATGTGTTAGTAAGTTATTTCTTTTTGCACATGATCAGTGCTTTGGTATAAAACATTCATATGTGTGTGACAGAGACTAATGTAATTTCATGCATTCAGTGATGATTTTTTTGGCTATACGTGTGGCGTACATACATATGTATTAGTGATTGCTGCAACGTAGGATTTTTTTTTGCATTTTTTAGATTCATACACACCAGTAGAAATATTATTCTGGTTTTTCGTGTACACATAGCATACATATGTGCATATTAATAAATCCTGCAATGTGGAATTTTATGCATTTCGAGATTCATGCTTAGTGAGGTAGCGATACCTAGTGATATACAGTTGAACCTCTTTAACGAGAACACTGTTAATGTGAATTATTTTTAATATGAACTGTTTCCACATTCCCCATCAAAATGAAGATTAGTTACTGATATCATGAACTACTGATAATATAAACAAATTTTTAATCTCCTTGAGATTCACGTTAATGAGGTTCGACTGTATATATGAATATTCATAATATTATATTTAAGTAATTTTGTTGTAAATAAATAATTTATAGATACTTACTTTTAAAAAACAGTTCACAGGAATATAAGCATGTAAGTTTTAATACAATTCTAGTTTGCCAGCTTCAATATAGGGCTTCCATTGCCGATTAAATGTGCTGATAAGCTTGGACAATTTCATTTAAAAATGAAGATTCTTGATGCATTGCAGTGGCAGCTCGTGATCCAAAAATAGGTGAAGAGCTCAAAAATAATATTTAAGTATTTTTAATCATAATTTTTATTAAGCATGGTTCCAACCAAAATTAACTGAAAATACTTATTTATATGTAAATTTATATTCTATAAATGAATACAGCATGTCTCTTCACCAATTTTTAGTGCACGAGCCGCCACTGATGCATTGACATGTATTGGCACTTTTTTGCATATTGGAATTTAATTTTTGCAATGGCCATTCATATGTGTTTTATGGTAATAGAGAGAGAGATTTTTTTTTTTTTTGTTGTTTAATTCTTTTGAAGAATGTATATTAATAATTATTTTCCATATTTCATAGTTCTTGCATAGTAAGGTAAATGCATCCAGCTTTTTATTTTTTTTTTAGTAATACCGAATTTCAAGGCTTTACATCTTTTTTTTTAAATTTTGCCTCTCCTTGCTCTTCCTCCAAATAACTTTACATATACAAGCATATCTGCAATTAATTCCTCAAACTCAAAAACCTAATAATACTATGATGCTACTATTCTGCATATTTGATCATTTAAGTGGAGGCTGTATCTCATCTTCTGTTGAACATTACAGTATTAACAAAATGTATCCCTTGCTCTGTTTTTGTTACTCAATGTTTAAATTTGTGCGGATGCTGTCTGCAAGGTGGAGCTGTTATGTTGTAATTTTTCTTATTTATAAGTAAAGCTGTATCTCGAAATCTAATGTACTTAACTATACCATTTTTAATTTGTATTTTTAGTGAGTGAACATTTCTTTAATTTACACTTTCGAAAGTATCCACAATTGTTTTCTCACATCCCAAAACCTAATAATACCATGGTGATACTATTCTGCATATACTATCCGCCAATATTTAGGTAGAGCCCATATCTCAACTTCTGTTGAACATTACAGTATTAATAAAATGTATATCTTGCTCTATTTTTGTTACTCATGTGGATGTTGTCTGAAAAATGGTGTTGCCCTGCTGTAATTTTGTTTCTGAAACAGCTTTATCTCAAAATCTAATGTGCAGAACCACACCTTTTTTTCATTACTCTTGTTTAAATTTATGTGAATATTGGTCAATAGGTGCTGCTGCTATGTTATAATTTTCTTTGTTTCTGAAAAGCTTTATCTCAAATTTTAATGTACACAGCTACATCATCCCCCCCTTACTCTTGTTAAAATTTGTGTGTATATTTGCCAAGAGTTATCGCTGTTATACTACAATTTTCCTTGTTTCTGAAAAAGCTGTATCTCAAAATCTAATGTTACTAATTATACTATATTTTTTCTAAGTCATGCTTAAATTTGTCAGTATATCCCTATCGCCTGAAAGGTGGCACAGCTTTTATGAAAAAGCTGTAGCATAGAACCTGATGTGCATGTATTAATGAATAACTTCGATAAATTTTAGACTAAAAATAGTTAATCCATCATGGAAAATTACCAATTTCTGTTTCAATGCATCTAAAATTGGCAAAATCCTAAATTGCTTTTTCTTAAACTTATGGTCAGAACAAACTTTTTAATTTTTGTTACTAGAAAGTTTGGGTGGCAGCCAAATACTTTTAAATTTGTTGAGGCCTGCTTCTGGTATTTGGAAATATTTTTAGAAAATTATTTTAAAATTTGAGCACTTTTTACAGATATTCAATTACTATTCATATTCATAACATAGAATAACTTTTTTCAATTTTGGAGGTAATTATGAATCACCCTGTATTACATATGTACTCATCATAAAATTATAAGTATGCATGAAATTGTTGGTTTATGAAAACATACACTTGAAAAGTTCAATCTGTACATTAAACACAGAATTTATTTATGTTATGTCAGGGGTTATTTTATTAAGGCCATTTAGTTATGTCTTTCTAAAGTTGAAATTCTTAAGAAGGGCACTTTCACAAAATTTCACTTTATAAAAAGGATCCCACTATAAATTTCTTCCTCCTCCCAAAACTGTTTTCAGCACTTATACTAAATGTCTATATAATTGGGGTTTGAATGAAATGTTATTTTGGTAATATATGAACATTTTGATTGTTAAGTATAAAATATGAAAGGTAAATATTAGAAAAATACTAAAGGCAAGAACCCTACACAATTATTTTTTTAAGAAAAGGTTGTAAATAATTCATCATTCGAAAATATTAGTAAATCATTTTCCTTAAGCACGTTGGTTGTTTTTCTGATTTCCCTCCCCTAACCACACCACCACGTATTTGGATAAGTTATGCTTATGAGTAAAGCCACTTGACTTTCTGCACTAGTTACAAGATGTTTAAAAGAATTTTGAATCAGTAAATAAACATAAGTAAAAATTATAATATGATTTTAAGTATTTTTTCCATGTTTGTATGTTTATGTGATGAACCGTTAATGCATTTGAATTATTATGTACAATTCTGGGAAAGAACTATAACATACAATTTCCAGCAATGTTTATGGTATAGCAACATATATGCATGATGCTATAGTATATTATCAGGATATAGTAAAATGTATACCAGTTTCATTACACTATTTTTTAAGGAAGTAAAAAAGATTAATTCACTTATTACACAATATAATAAGCATATTCAAAATGTTGATACTGGTAAATGGAATATAAGTGTATAAGCTAATATTTAACTATTAAAATGAGTAATATATTAGACATACAATCATAATTTTACAAATGATAATTGATTAAAAGCAAAAATAAATAAAATTTAAACTTACAAAATTAGACTTCCGTTTTTTTTTCGTAAGCAATATTTGCATAGAAGGACAATCTAATGCATTGCCTAATATAAAAAAGTGCACTGTGCACAAGACTGTCCCACCAGGTTATCCGCGATTGTAATGATCGATAGATGGCGCTTTCTCAACACTGCAGTTGTTAGTAAACATTATACCACGTGTGTTCCATTAGTGTTCTTTGTTATTCTACTTAATATTCGTACTATAAGTTCTCCGCCATTACATCATGGAAAATTGATTGCTTTTGGAAAAAATACTTCAGTTTATTCAAAGTTCGATCGGAAGTAGATTTTTAACTGAAGTTGAACAAATATTAGTTTCAAATCATCTGATTAATTCTTTACTTCCATTAGCCGAAGCAACAGAAATTTTAAATTTGTCATTTGGAAATAAATGGAAGCTCAATTCTGGATTTCTTGATCCTTTGGAGTTAGATTGTAGCACACAACAGTATGTGTTATCTTTTTTACCGTATTTATTCATTTTTATTCAATAAATATATGTGAAACTAAATATCGGCAATCAATGGCGGCTGTATGGAATTCGAATTAAACCATGTTTATTGTAATTTCACCTTAGCCCACCAGAGGGCGAGCATTTCATTACAATCGCGGATTGCCTTTCCTCAAAGATTAATATTTATCACAGTGCAGCTTGGTATAAAGCATTTCTTCCAAAACAATGAATTCAGAAACTATCTATTCAATTTTTTTCTGGAACATTTTATGGAGATGATACTAGTTCTTCTGCACCAAAAATAGTTCGTTGAAAGAAAAACTTACATGCAGTCCTTATAAATAATCAAGGGAACAATTCGAATAAAAAACATCACAGGATACAAAATATGGTAATACAAATATTTTCAGTATAAATTCGAAATATAAGAAAAATGACGAGGCTTCTAAAATATAATTGGTGCGTGATATTGCATTGATGTCATTTCAACATACATTATTGCTTCATTGTCAGCCATTACTGTCAAACTGCTACTGTTTACTAAACAACATCCTTTTGATGAAACTTTTCCATTGGTTATATCGGAATATCTGCTATCGTAATCGCTGAAAATGATTGACAGTTGGGAGGAGCCGTAACAACACTATCGCATGCTAAATACACTGAGCTGAAGAACAACTGGAGCAAATGCTTCCAATACTTTTACACAGAGTTCGTGCGTGCCAGTTTTTCTGCAATCGTTCGCTTGCCTTGCATGGCAAGCAACATTTTTCGGGTCATTTATTACTATTATAATCTTCAAAGAATTAAAATTTAAAATTGTAATGCCATGTTTAGCATATAGTTGTTCGAACCGACAACCTTTACACAATTTCACTTTGAAATATAAATATATCAAATGCTTTTTGCCATGCAACGCTCGGAAGGCAAACCTTCAAAAAACGGCACGCGAAAACCGGTCTAGCATTTCCTCCAGTTCTTCTTCAGCTCAGTGGCTAAATATCGCACTCTGGCTTGTCGAACTTGCGAAAATGGTGGTCCAAGAATAGCTCTTTTGGTCGCATGCGACTATAGCATGCGATGTAGAGCCTCTATAATACAGGCCGACTTATCGTCCTCCATATTTGCCCCCATTTGGAACCGCGCTTTCCGACTGGCGCGCTTATTGCTTTATTGGCGAGTTTGAATGAAGGTTTCTTTTCTCAGAGTTCAGCGCGATATTTAACACGGCATATATAATAGTTCTTTTCTTAATTCGAGGCTGCACTTAATCGGTAGTGATTTCTGCAGTAGTGAATAACATTTCTTGTTCAATAATATGAGAAATGTTAAATTTTGCTTTGGTTCGTTTAATTGTTAGATATAAAAATAATTTCATTTTCATCAAGATTTTATAACTTAATTTAATTGCAAAATAATTTTTAAAGTTTTTAACAACTTATTTTAAAATTATATATAGATGTTTATTGTTATTGTGCAAATACTGTGTAATTTAATATATATATATATATATATTAACAACACTTTCATTAGTATAGATGCAGAAATAAAGAACGAAAATAAACTAGTATGTTGTGGCCACCACATGAATTTCTTCTATATTTTCCTATACTAATTCACTCAGTAAAAATAATTTATTAAAATTTTTATTTAAAAAAATTATCTTTCATGATAATGCAGACGATTTCCATATTAGAGAAGTAGTATAACACTAAATATCCAAAAGAAAGTCAATTTTATTGTCAATAATACATTAAAAAAAAAAATTTTTTTTTTTTTTTTTGTTAAAAATGAAGAAAATCGATAACTTTATTTTAAATTATCGCAGATCGATGGTTCAACCATTCGTTTTAAAGGTCGCAAGCTCTTTTGATTTGAACCAGTCGCAAGCTCTTTTGAACAATACCCATCATGGGAAAAAAAAAAAAAAAAAAAAAAAAAAAAAAAATCCACAGATGTTGGCACAAAATTGACTTTCTCTCAACATTTAGTTTTATACATCTCCTCCGAGACGAAAGCGCTCAAAGCTGGTAGATGGAAGGTGCCGAGTTCGATCCCAGGTCACGCTCATTCACCTAGTCGTTCGGAGTTTTCCATGGTTTCCTCCGAAACTCGAGTAAATACGGACTAGGATCCCTTAGAAAGACCCCCCATGGAGGGCATTTCCCCTACAGGCCTAGGACACATGCGGAGACAATCGGTCTTAAATCCTCCAACCAACCAACCAACCTCCGAGACGCAAACCGTCTGCATTCCCCATGGAAAACAATTTTAGCAAATAATTTGCGCTGCGTGAATTTTTTCAGTAAAATATAGAAGAAAGTTTTGTGGTGGCCACGGCATGCTAGCTTGTTTTATAATTTAAAATTTAATTATGGTTAATTTAGCCCTCTTCTTCATATATGTATAATAGGTATGTGAGTATGTATGTATGTGTATAAAAAATTTACAAATCAAAATCAGTCTCCTACAGATTTCAGTTTCATATACTATAACTAAATTTTACGAAGAATAATAGCTCCTTTCCAAAGTTTCTGTGGAGTTTTTTTTTACTTACTTTTTCTTTATATATATATACTAGCATGCTTCGCTGGACCCTATTTTTAAATGAATCACTATAATTACTGAATTCTCAATTTTTATTTTTTTGCCCCACCACTCCCCCCCCTTCCCAATAATTTTAAAAATTCGAAAATATCCGCAATCGATTTGTAAGTATCGAAAACCTCTAATGTACCAATTTTGAATGATCTAACTCTATTTTTTTTGCCCCCCCCTCCCGTCCCTCCTAATAACGTTACACTTTCGAAAATATCCCCATTTGACTTGCAGGCCTCTAAAACCAATCTGTACTAATTTTGAACGGCCTAACTGGATTTCTATTTCTTTTTGCCCATAGCCCCCCCCTTACCGACCCACCCCTCTTACCGCCCCTCCTAATAATTTTACAAATTCAAAAATATCCGCATTCGATTTTAAGTATCGAAAACCATTTGTGTACCAACTTTGAACGATCTAACTCTATTTTTATTTTTTTGCCCCCCCCCCATCCCCTCCTAATAACTTTGCACTTTCGAAAATATCCCCATTCGACTTGCAGGCCTTTAAAACCTATCTGTACCAATTTTGAATGCCCTAACTGTATTTCTATTTTTTTTCCCATAGCCCCCCCCCCTTACCGCACCTCCTGATAATTTTACAAATTCGAAAATATCTGCAATCGATTTGTAAGTATCGAAAACCTCTATATACCAAATTTGAACGATATTTTTTTTGCCCCCCCCCTCTCCCTCCTAATAACTTTACACTTTCGAAAATATCCCCATTCGACTTGCAGGCTATTGAAACCTATCTGTACCAATTTTGAAAGGCCTAACTGTATTTCTAATTGTTTTTGCCCCTGCTGCCCCACATGAGGGCTGAATTTTTAAAATTCCTGAAATTGGTTTTTAGATATTTGTATTAGATATATTTTATAGCAAAAATTTCCCGTATATCTGTTTTTTTTTTTTTGTTTGAGATATATAGGATTATGCGGAATCGCGTTTTACGCATGTGAAATCCCGTTTCGCTTCCCGCCCCCTCTTGGGGACCGAATTTCGAAAATTCTAGAAATTGGTTTTTAGAAATTTATATTAGCTATATTTTAAAGCAAAAATTTTACGGATATCTGTTTTTTTGTTTGAGATATGAAGGATTTTTTGAATTCACGTTTTGCCCCCCCCCCCCTTGGGGAGCGAATTTTTTCAATTTTTTTTTTTTCCTAAACCATCCCTGACCTATAAGGAAAAAAACAAAAAAAGAATGATCGAAATCGGTCAAGCCGTTTACGATTTTATAAAGGACATACAGACAAACATTCATTTTTATATATAGATATATATATATATATAAAGATTTCTATAATAAAAGTCTGTTACCCTCCAATAAAGTAAAAAAAAAAAAAACTTCGCATTTTGTATAAACTTATCATCAGGGCTGAAGTCTTTCTAGAAATTTTCTATGTTCCCCCACCTTTTTTTTATTTTTCACTATAAAAATTTAAGGATGATCAATTTTTCTTTGCTTTCCTTTAAAAATTCAGTGAATCTTCTCTAAATGTCCATCTCTTTTGAAAGGCCACATTCCTTCAGGGCCAATTTTAACAGATCCAAAATTTCCTTCTATAACTTAATATATATCCATCAAATAAAAGCCCACTTACAACTGTATTCCTTTTTCAAGATCAAGTAATTTTACTTTGCCTTTGACCAAAACTAATTAGTGTTCACCATTTATAAGTGAGAGGTTAAACACTATATCTTCAGCTATGCAGTGGCGGATTTATGGGGGAGGGGGGCTAAGGGGCTGAAGCCCCCCCCCCCTCCAAAAAAAAAAAGCACTAACATTCCCAACTGAATGTTACAATTGTAAATTTTTCATTGATCTGGATTAATATCTTGAAAACTCTTAGCCACCCCCCCCCCCCAAAAAAAAAAAAGTTAAGTTCTGAATGCGCCACTGCAGCTATGTGATCAAAACGTAAATTCCTATAATCCAAATGTAATTTATAGATCTTGTGGCCTGAATAGGATTTTCTGAACAACCTTAATTAAAAGGCTACTTCTTTTTAAGGGCTAATATTTTATGGCAGGTGGATCCCTTACTATGGTGTACGTGAAGGTGTTAAGGTCAACTGACTACACGAGGGTCCTCTCCCTGTAATAACTTTAGGGTGGTTTTATTGTATAAATATATATATATATTAAAGTTTGTACATTTGCTGAGTATTGTAAAGGAATTAAATAATTTAATATATATATATATATATATATATATATAATCTGTCTTCTACAGATTTCAGTTGATTTGCTAATTATATCTTTACAGAAAAATATAGAATAGTGTTCCTAATTAACAAATGACTTTTTTTAAGAATTAATTTGAACATTCACTGTTTTTTTTTTTTTTTTTTTTTTTTTTTATGTAATTCTTGTCTATAATGTTTAAGTCTCTCAGTATCTTTATTTATGCAAGATTTTAATTTCGTATTACATTTACTGTTATTTTAAATATTTTTTTAATGCCAATGTTCACTTAGTCACTCTCACACATTTACTGTAGATTGTAACATGCAAAAGTGTTTCATAATTTATGAATATAATTGATTTTTTTTTTCTTTATTATATTTGTCTTGAGTACATATGAATATATACAGAGCCTGATTAAGACCTGCTGTGGCCCAAGGCCCAGGACAATTTTCGTGCCCCCTCCCCCCAAACAAATTAAAGCTTATTATTATTATTTTTATTTTATTTTTTTTCAAAAAGTTAAGAAAATTTCACAAAGTTAAGAAAATGTAACTGCATACAAACCTGAGGTGTAGGTTCAGTGGGTTCAGTGTTGCATTAGAGCTAGGAAACAGGAAATTGGTGACGATTTGGTATCTACCCCTAGGTGTGGTCTGTAGGCATGCCATATAACTTTTGATCCTCCTCCTCGGAGATTAGGTTTCAACTAAAGATTATTATCATTAGCTAACTTTCAATTAATTTTTTAAAGAAAATCTTTGCCAAAAATAGCATTTAAAAATTTTTAAAGTTATTTTGGTGCCCCTAAATAAAGGTGCCCTAGACGGCCTGTGCGATAATCAGGCCCTGAATATATATAAGTAAATTCTTCATGTTTTCTTTTTAAATGTTTGAACTACAGCTATATTCCATATCAATGGAAAGTTTTTTACAATTTCTCTTTATTTTAAACAAATAACATGCAGTCAGTGCCAGACTTACTTTTACTATAACAACATTGTGCAATATGAAAAATGTTTTATAATTAATAATTAAAAACATATTTTTTATTTCTTGTCTTTAAATAACATCACTCATTCTTCGATTTACTCTTCTTTTCACTATAATTTTATTTTACTCTATTATGGATTTGCATTACTCAAATGTAAGTTCTCATAATTAAATTATTTTATAATTTTATCCAGTAACCTCAGAAAGTATTTCATCCTACTTTACTCCAGGTGAATGATGTTATAATCAAAGTTCTCACAAAGGGAAATTTGAATACCATTTTTTACCTCTATTTATTTTTAGAATTAGCTAATCATTGATATATATTTTAAAAAAAAATTCTTGTATCCAAATTTGTATTTGTGAGAACCCTGGTTATATTAGGTTTCTAAAAGTAATATTCTATATGTGCTAATAAAATGAAAATAAATCCAGTAATATATACTTTTAATCATTAGTTAAAAAATAGTAATACTGACCCCCCCCCCCTCACACACACACACACACACACTTAGTTGTGACGTTGTGAGTCTATATGCACTCATTGTTTCAAAAGATGCAAATACCAGACAAATAAAAATACATATATTTCATTTATTTCATTTCACAAATTATTTACACTGTTGGAGAAATCTAGATGCTTATAATGTTTAATCAGATGCAACAAAGGCTTGCAAAATAATAATAATAATATATACAGTACCTGGCCAAATTATTAGACCAAAGAAAATATTTAAAGTTTTTTTAAATTCTTCTTATATTTGCTTTTATTTAAATATTTTTAAGTGTAATATTCATTCAATTCTCACATTTACTATAACCTGTAACATGGGAAAGTGTTTCATAATTTATGAATGATGCATGATTATTATTCACTATAATAATTTTTCTTTACTCTAATATAGATTTTGAGTACATATGAATATACACAAGTTAATTCTCCATTTTCACTTTCCAAAAGTTTCAATTACAACTATATTCCAAATCATAGGAAAGTGTTTTATAATTTGTCAATGATGCATTATTTTAATTTTTCAATAACACCCAGTCAATCATTATCTGACTTACTTTTACTATAACTTATGTAATATTGAAAAGTGTTTCATAATAATGGACTTACGCATATTATTTCTTTAATAAAACCACTCAATCATTCTCTGATTCACTATAATTCTATCCTGTAATATATAACAATATAATAATTTTAAAAGTTATCATGTTTGCATTTTATTCTATTATGGATTTGTGATCTAACGTACTACTTCTTTTATAATTCTATTCAGTAACCTGGTGAAATATTTCATCCCATTTTATTTCACGTGAACGATGGTGTTGTAATAGGTGTCTAAATGTAATAGCATTTATAGACTAATAAAATGAAAATAAAACCCAGTAACATAAAATTAATCCTTAGAATAAAATAAATAAATAAAACCATCATTTCTATTTATCAAATTATGAACCTATATTCTTGTACTCTTTCAAAAGATGCGAATAATACTAGATAAATAAAATACAAATATTTTATTTATTTCGTTTCACAAAATGTTTACATTGCTGGAGATGCTTATATTGTTTTATCAAATACAACAAAGGCCTTGCAAAATAGGATGTAATATAATTACATATTCACAACACTTTTACAAATTGAATTCATATTAAACAAAGTAAAAAATGCATATCTGGAAAATACAAGATGCAGGAAGGTTCATCGCTCCGATATGTAATGCTCTGTCTATCAACCTAAAAAGATGAAATTTGCTTTTCAGACAAAAATGAAGATAGCCCCCTGTCTTTTTCTTGTATTGCATCTTTTTCTTTTAATATCTTTTAAATTTTTACGATAGCATTTTCTAATGCTGCAATTTTCTTTTTCAGAATTTTGTTATATTCTTCATAACATTCCTATAAAAAAAAAATAATAATTAACCAATAATTTCAGTCTATGATAACTAATTTTTCAAATATTTAAGTACATAAAATGATACAGTAAGAATAATTTTGATGATCTTTCGAAGAAGAAATAAATTAACACAATTATGCATCTCTTATCCTGTATAATCTAATGTCACTGAAAATAACAAAAATATCCTAAATAATCTGTTATGATGTTTACATACTTCCTTTTATCCTACAATGCGATAAACATATTATATGGTAAGGTATAAGCTCAAAGGCACTGTATTTGAACATTTCTAGTCTATTTCAATAGTAGTTCTAAAATAACTTTTATTTAACAAAAATTTCTGTGTGAGGAACCTTCTCCATCCTCCTCTCTCTTTTGTTAACCCCCCCCCCCTTTTGTCTGCAGCCTTACCTTCAATAAATAGCACATTTGCTAAAAATATTTAAGAAAATCACAGTGCGAACTAGGAGACAATCAAGTTAAAATTGTAAAAAAAAAAAAAAAAAAAAAAAAAAAAAAAAAAGACAAACTAATTTATAACATTGTGTAAAATCCAGGCCCGTACAAAGTATATAGAGAAAAATACATAAATAATAATAATAAAAATGTCTGAGCCTGAACTGTGAAGAGTATTTTTTTTTTTTTTTTCAGTTGTTTACAAAGACAGTGTAAAGTGTTTATAAATGATATTTGCATTTTAGTAATTTAAAAAATACAGAGTTTGCAAATGAGCTAAAAATTTATTTAATTTATTATTTGTGCATAAATAAATAAAACTTTATTTACAGATTTATTTATATTAAAATGAAATAATAAAAATATACAGGGTTCATAAATATAGTAAAAATCTTATTTAATTTAGTATTTGTAAATGAAAAAATAAAACTGCTTATTTGCAATTTTAACTATATTAAATTGCATTATGTAAAAACACTTTAACTTTAAAAATATAATTAAAAAATTTAAAAAAAGTTTAATATGCATCCTTAATTTTTTTTAATTTAGGATGCATATTAGTTTAATTTTGTATACAACTTAAAATTCAAAATTATTGTGCAAGACAGGTATCAACATTTACACATTTATAGCATAATACGTCATAAAAGAAAAGGAAAACAAACCTTTTCTGGATTACTCAGATGTGATTCAAGTACACAACCAGGTTTTGGACATCCAATTTCAGCCTCAGTCTATTCTGCTTGAATTGGGACTCTTCAAAATGGTCCTAAAGAATTTTTTTAAATCTTATTATGAGTATTAACAAATTAACATACATTTATTTAAAAATGTATCATAAATGTATTCAAAAGAAGTAAATTGCTAGTAGTAAATTGATACTTTTATATAATATTTACAATTTACATATGGAACATTTCAAGAGTTGACCAAGATTTTTTTTTTTTTTTTTTTTTTTTTTTTTTTGGGGGGGGGGCAGTGGCATTTTGGCAGAATATATAAGTGCAAAAAGAAAATTTTGTAAAAAAAATTCTACTTTTGTAAACAAATAAAAATTAGCACTAAATTTATATATATATATATATATCAAGTTTATAACGTGGCAGAGAATCAAGTGCAAGTAGTCATTTGAAATAATATTGAAAACATGGGAAATTTTTTAAAAATTTAATTTTTATAAAACAAAAATTTTGTGAAATGACTTTATGAACTGAAATTTAGTGAATGGGCTCATACTTTGTTTACTAAATTTAAATTTTCTGAAAGGGTCTATTTTATGAACTTTAATTTTTTGAAAGGCCCCATTTTATAATATTCAGTTTGGAGAAGGAAGGGGGGAGGGGGTTAAAAGGAATTTTTTTATTTTGATCAACCCCTGAAATTAAAAAATGAATTCCCCCCCCCCCCCCCCCGAAAATTCTATTAAAAAAAAAAAAAAAAAAAAAATATTGATTTAACAATTTATAGAATACATAAACATTCCCATAAAGTAAATCTTTATCTGAACCTGAACAATCTATCATTCAAGTGTGCAGTTAAACTAAATATTAAGATAGAAATTAAAACAGATTGGATACTTTGTATAAATATCAAATAATTAGTTCATGTTCTAAAAGCATTTTTATTTTTATTATCTCATGTTAATTAAACTTTAAAAAACAAATAAGATTATTTAAAATTAAAAATAATGGGTTTTTCTTGAAAGTTAACCGTGAAAACAGAAATAAAAGCACCAACTTGTTTCAGAGAAATTTCCTCAATAAAGGTTTAATGCATAGATACTACATTAAACTTTATTATAAATAAATTTCTTAGATATATAATAATATGACTGCATATTTTGACTCACATAATGTCAATTAATATACCATGTTCTAAGATATCAATTTTTAAACATAAAAAGGTTTTGTTTCTTATATTGATCAAAATATTTAGCATTATTTCACAAAAATCTTAAATCTCTTTATATTTTGCAAGAATTTATTTATAAGCAAGATCTTTTATTAATAATAACTAAATTCTTTCTTATCAAAATAAATAATTATTATGTAATAAGTAAATCAATTTATTTTAAATAAAATATTTAACATTAAAAACAAGGACGTATTATATGTGAAAATTATTGTAGTTTAAAACGAAATTTAAGGAGCATATATTTCTTAATCTAGAAAAAAAATTCTTAATCTAGATTTTTTGAACGAGGATTGTACAAGTTTCTATTGAAAGATTTTAGCATAGTAAACTTAAATTTTCAAAATTCATACTTTATTATTATTATAATTATTATTAATTTAAATTTACCTCTTTTAAGACAATAGAAAACACCAATAGATATTTCAGAAAAGTACAAGTCTATCAAGTAAATAAATGCTTTTTACTGTAGTAAGTTAAACTATAATACATATGAATATATTGTTTAGCACAAAAAGTTTATTATCTGATTTTAATGATTCAATAAAAATAACCCTAAAAATGCAAAAATGCGTACATTTCTTCAATAATAATTCACCTATGATTTAAAATTAAAACAAACTAAATTTTATTTGCATTAAATTATGAAAACAAAACTTTATTTGGCGAAATTTGACGTCGCCAATATTTACAAACTCAGAATATCACATTAAGCTCATAGTTAACTTTTTTACGTCTTTAAAACATATAAGCAGTTAAATATTAATAAGTAGCAGCATGCATTATCATATTTTCACATAAAGAGAAGGTATTTATCAAGAGATATATTAATTAAACAAAATATAACTTACATTCCATACTTCAGCGCCGGATCTCTGAATGCATTTGTCTCGACGAAAATTAACAGTCCAAATTTTCTTTCTGATCGATTCTAAAAGAAATCCAAACATCCGAGGATTCTTTCTTGAATGAATACTGCAATTAATATCTTAACATCCATCTATATTTATTACTTTATACACAGAAAACAATAAATATCCTCTGACAGCGTAACGATAACAAGGAATCTAAACAAGCAAGCAGACGACAATGAAAGAAGTGTGCTTCCGCGGAAGTAAATAGTTCCACAATTAGAAAAAGTTATTCAGCTATTGATAACCTAATATTATATTTTCTTTTAAATTCGAAGCTAAATTTGTTTACTTATCTTTTATGAATGAATATATTTTATTTATGCGTTTGAAAATTACCATTTAAAAAGCATGCAATTTGGCGAACTTTGAAACGAAACGCGTAAAACGGCTCAGGGTTGCTTTTCTCTCCCACGCTCCCCACTTGGAGGAATTGGGGGAAAAGATGCCGGACGAGTCTGCTCGTATTATAGGTGCCTTAATGCGATGTGATAACAGATTTCAGTGACGTCACAATTCGCCGACTTATCGCAACGTACGTACCCGGAATTGACCCCTAACTCCATGGAAAATGAAGTTAA
>CAWVNO010003078.1:81252-160252 GCA_963930645.1 Salticus scenicus
GCGACTTTCATTTATAATGCATTTCAATACCATAATGACAGATAGCAGTTTAAAACGTCAGATTAACAAGGTAAGATAATAAAGTTTAAGCTAGTTTGGAAATAATCTAAAATAGGTTTAGGAACAATTTTAGGGGCTACTGGATACCATTAAAATATACCATCATATAATCTTTATTACTTATACAATGTTTATAGCATAAAAATAAACATTTTTTTTTTTTTTTTTTTTTCGAATAACATTTTCCATTGCGTAAGTTAAAACTACCCTAAAATTAATATTTAAAATTTTGTTCTAAATAAAATTAAATTTTGGATCCCCCTCCCTCGTGTATTGCGGATTTCATATTTTATCCAAAATGGTCAACTGCAAAACAACGATGGCCTCTTTTGCAGTTTGAAAGAAATAATTCTTTCGCTCTAGTAAAACTGTTTTTTTTTTTTTTTTTTTACAAAATTTAATTTTGTACCAAAGGCATCCTATAATCATAAAAATGATTTGTAGTTTTTTGTAAAGCTTGATAAAAAATTCAGAAAATCATGATAGTTGATACGTAAATTTATTCCTTATGTTTACGAAATTGGTATTCAATTAATAATTAAAATTGAGTAATTTTCATTCACTTTCATTTAATGTAACTATTCTATATAATTAAAAATAATTCTTATATTATTAGTTACATCTACATAAAGCGTTAAAATAAATAAATAAATAAATAAATAAATAAATAAGTTAAGGAATTTTGCTCCTCAGCAACGATTATTATATTAATTTCTTAAAATTTCCATCACAAGTATTTTTATTATTTTTCAGTTGCTGCCAAAAGAAAACAAAAAGTAAAACTGTTTTTGTTGTCTAACTTGTCTGAAAGAAACAGGTATCATATCCTAAAAGAATTTTATAATTAAACTAATTTTAATGATTTATATAAATAAGTGTACCGTAATAATACATCGTAATAATCAAAGTTCCTTAACAATTTATCTAAATAACATGGTATAGAAGTTTCATTCGAAAATTTACAGCACGAAATAAGGGGAGGACAAAATACTTAATTTTGGAATGCTAACAGAATTTAAACCGAAATAACGAAAAGAATAAACCATTGGAAATATATATATATATATATATAGTAATATATAAATGCAGAAATATATAAACGAATGAATGAAATTAAATGTAGAAATATATGTACACAAATGAATGTAATTATACCCCAAAAAACACTGAGATCTTCATCAGGGAGGCCCCTCAGTGTAGGGGTGAATGAGAAGTTTCTGAAAGGACAGTAGCTATAAGCTAATAACTATCCTTAGCCCCCAACTTCTCACCAAACAGAAAACCACCAATAACTGAAGAGAAATCAAACATACATATAATGTATAAAACTACTAAAATATTTTATAAAACCATCAAATTGTAAAAGTTATAAAACCACATCAATTCATTTAAAAATATATACAATACAAAAGAGAATTATCGAAGGTAAACAAGAAAGTATTAAAAGAAATAAAAATTACAACCTTTCAACTGGAACACAAACTATCTTCGGCCAACGGGGCTACTCGTTGGTACTTCAATATCGCCCTTAAATGAGGAAGTAGAACCAACCGAGACAGGAAAACTCTGAAAAGTCACAGTTAAAAATTGTGACGGGTAACAGTTAATTTGCAAGGTACTTTTTAGATCTTCAAGAGCATATTTTAAATCATCTTCATTATTGCAAATAGAATGAATTCTTTTAAGCTGTGCGAACATAATGTTTTTTAAAACTTTTCTACTCATATTTGAAAACCAATTAGTAAGACTATTAACTTTAAAATTAAAATCCTTTCTTTTGTAATTCTCCTGTTGGTTTTTCTAATCAGTAAAACTTATATTTTTATATATTTTCCTGTCAATTGTTTTCTATATATATATATATATATATATATATAATCGTTATAAAGAAATGTGCATAAAGATTTATAAAAAAAAAAAAAAAAAAAAAAAAAAAAAACACTTTTAACTTTTTTTTCTTTTTGTGCCTTTCAAATATTTTCAATATGCAAATCACAAATTAGGATAATTTTAAGAGATTGTCCGGTAAAGATAGTGATTACGCAATTGTTATATTAAATAAATAACAGTTATACTAGACAATTATAAAAATATTATTATTAATATATGTTAGAAAATCAGCATTTCTCTTGCTTAACTTCTCATTGATTTACTGACAAGAAATGGAATAATAATAATAATAATAATAATAATAATAATAAATTCTTGCTTGATAAAAGCAAATGTTAAATTAAATATCTTATTTAAAATTTGTGTGTTTCCTTTATAAAAAGGATCATTGATTAAAAATTATTATCTCGAAAAGTTTCAACCAATAAGACTTAATTTCATAAGTACTTTCTTTCAAAATAAAAATTTCATCTAGTATGTTATTATCTGATATCTTTTCCAAGTTTGCTGTTGTTACCTTTACAATTACATAGAAAATCCCCCGTTCCCCATGTCTCTTGTAATCCGGCTCCATTGTCTAGTAAAAATGTAGGAGAGCATTTTGACAGGTGCTACCCCACCTTCTTTTAGAAACTTCGTGGTGACAGAGATAACGAAAACTGGACGAGTCCAATTTAATTTTTGACAATGAAAAATTCTCCTGTCTTTAAAGGTTAGAAAATCGAGCTTAGCCCCGTCTCTAAAGGGTTAAAGAATAAATGTAAACAGTCCTAAATGTAAACAAAGACCCTCCATGTAAAAAAGGAAAAATGTAAACAAAGCTCTAAATGTAAACAAACACCTAAATGTAAGCAGACCTAAATATAAACACTGACCCTAAATGTAAAAAAAGGACTAAATGAAAACAAAGAAATAAATATAAAAAAAGATACTATATGTAAATAAATGACTAAATGTAAACGAAGACCTAAATGTAAACAAAGACCATATAATTAAGCAAAGGTCTAAATGTAAAGATACCTAAATGTAAACAAAGACCCTATATATAACAAATGACTAAATGTAAACAAAACCCGAAATGTAGAAAAGAACCTATATGTAAACAAAGTTCTAAATGTAAACAGACTGTACATATAAATAAAAACTATAAATGTAAACAAAGCTCTAAATGTAAACAAACACCTAAATGTAAGCAGACCTAAATATAAACACAGACCCTAAATGTAAAAAAAAGGACTAAATGAAAACAAAGAAATAAATATAAAAAAGATACTATATATAAATAAATGACTAAATGTAAACGAAGACCTAAATGTAAACAAAGACCATATAATTAAGCAAAGGTCTAAATGTAAAGAAACCAAAATGTAAACAAAGACCCTATATATAACAAATGACTAAATGTAAACAAAACCCGAAATGTAGAAAAGAACCTATATGTAAACAAAGTTCTAAATGTAAACAGACTGCACATATAAATAAAAACTATAAATGTAAACAAAGACTCTACATATAAATAAAAACGATAAATGTAAACAAAGAGCTTAAATGTAAGCAAAGATAATAAATTCAGACCCCAAATGTGAACAAAGACAACTGAAAAGGACCTAAAGGGAAACAAAAATCCTAAATGTAAACAAATGTATAAACAGTAAATAAGCGCATAATCGGAAACAGACTATATACATAAACAAAGTCTACGAATATACACAAAGTCCTTAAGTGTAAGCAAAGGCCTAAATATAAACAAAGACGATATATGTAAACAAAGAACTAAATGTAAACAAAGAACTCAAATTAAACAAAGTTCTAAATGTAAACAAAAACCTAAACGTAAACAAAGACCTGAATGTAAAAAAATCCTTATATGTAAAGAAATAACTAAATGGGAACTAAAACCGAAATGTAAACAATGTTCCAAGTGTAAACAAAGATATAAATGTAAACAAAAACCGTATACGTAAACACAGACCGAAATGTAAAAAAAGATTTAAATGCATGCAGGTTTAAATATAAACAAAGAACTAAATGTTAACAGACCAAAATATAAACAAAGACCCTACACGAAAACAAAGGACTTAATATACACAAAGACATAAATATAAACAAAGAACCTATATGTAAACAAATGACTAAATGTAAACAAAAACCTAAATATAAACAAAGACCATTCACATAAACATAGAACTAAATGTAAATAATGTGCAATAAAATGTAAACAAAGTCTTAAATGTAAACAAATACCCTACATGTAAACAAAGACCTATATGAAACAAAGACCTAAATGTAAACAAAGACTGTGTATGTAATAAAAGACCTAAATGTAACACCCTATATGTAAACAAAGAACTTCTTGTAAACAAAGTCCCTACATGTAAAAAGCGGACTAACTGTAAACAAGGACTTAAAAGAGAAAGACCCTGTAAGTAAACAAATGACTAAATATAAAGAAAGACCCTATATGTAAAAGAACTGAATGTAAACAAAAAACTAAGTATAAAATGAACTTACATGTAAAAAAAGACCTGAATGTAAACAAAAAGCTAAATGTAAACAAAACAAAGAACTAAATTTAAAAAATACCCTTTATGTAAACAATGAACTAAATGTAAACACACCTAATTGTAAACAATGAAACAGAATGTAAACAAAGAACATATATATATATATATATATATACAATGGTCTAAATGCAAACAAAGATCGTATATGTAAACAAAGATATTGTAAGCAAAGATTTATATGTAGAGAAAGGCCTTCTTGTAAGCAAAGACGTAAATGTAAACAAAGACTTAAATGTAAACAAAGAACTAATTGTAAACAGAACTATATGTGACAAAGACCTAAATATAAAGAAAAACCCTATATGTAAAGAAATGACTAAATGTAAACAAAGAATTTATATGTAAACAAACACCTAAATGTAAACAAAGTTCTAAATTTTAACAAAGAAATAATGTAAACAGACCTAAATTAAAACAAAGACACTATATGTAAACAATAGATAAAATGTATACAAAGACCGTAAATGTAAACAAAACCCTAAATGTAAAGAAAGAATTATTTGTAAACAGTCCTAAATGTAAACAAAAACCCTACATGTAAAAAAAGGACTAAATATAAACAAAGAACATAAATGAAAACAAATCTGTAAATGTAAATAAACACATAAATGTAAACAGACCTAAATATAATTGAAACAAAGACCTAATTGTAAATAAAGAATTGAATGTAAAAAAAACTATAAATGTAAACAAAATTCTTAAATGTAAATAAAGAATGAAATGTAAACAAAGACCATAAATCATAAGAAAGCCTATAAATAAAAACAGACAAATATATAAACAAAGCATCTAAATGTAAAAAGTGTATAAATATAAACAAAGAACCTGAATCTATATAAAGAACAAAATATAAACAGAGACCTAAACGTAAAGAATATAAACGTAAATAAAGATCTAAAAGCAAACATAGTCAATATATGTAAACGAAGAATCTAAAGGTAAAAAAAGACCTAAATGTAAACAAAGAGGGTAAACAAAAACAAAAACTATAAATGTAAACAAAAACAATAATTGTGAACAAAAACTACAAATTAAACAAAGGCGCTAAATGTGAACTAAGGCAACAAATAAAAAAGAACCTAAAAGTAACCAAACACCCTAAATGTAAACAAAGAAGTAAATGTAAACACATCTAAACGTAAACTGAGACCCTACATATAAACAAATGACTAAATGTAAACAAAGACCTAAACGCAAACAAAGACCTAAATGTAAACAGTCCTAAATATAAACAATGACCCTACGTGTAAAGAAAGCCTAAATGTAAACAAAGATCTAAATAAAGAAAAACCCTATATGTAAAGAAATCACTAAATGTAAACTAAGACCCTATATGTAAACAAAGGACGAAATGCAAAAAACCGAAATATAAACAAAGAACCTATATGCTAACAAAGTTCTAAATGTAAACTAAGAAATAAACGTAATTAAAGACCCCATATGTTGTAAGGTCTGTGTGTAGTAGAATTCACGTAAGCATTGCGCTGCAGCTAAGTTCACAAGTTCCGATGCGCGAATGAATAGGGAGAAGTCGTAGAATTAAATGAAGTGAGGGGAATGGATGAATCTTAGATATAAATATGGATGTGTGTTGGAGTGCAAAAGTGTGTGAAGAGGAGAGTAGGAGAGTAGTGTTGATGAGAATAGTTCTTATGCGAGTGTTAAGCGATGGTAAAGATTTGTAGCGTTGTAGAATAGAATAAGATTTGAGTGAAGAATTTGCCGCACCAAGGAAATCCTGCTGACGGTTCTTGAGCAAGAATAGTTCAGTGGTCGACAGAGAGCAATCATCGACAGTATCGGTATTGGTGAGATTAATTTACCTTTATTTTATGCTTTGCTGAAGTTATCCCCTGAAGTTAATTAAGAGTTATTTCCGAGTTGACCCAACACCCGTCTTGATATTGATCGTTAATAAACTTTGTTTGTTTGTATTTAACTTTGTCTGGTGCTCTTATTTACTACTTAAGTAATTAAGTTAATCTTTGAGATTATGGCTGCCACTAATTCCTCACAGTAGCGCCCATACATGCTCGACCCCCCCCCCCCCGGTCGAGTATACTTTACCGGCTCAAATAATGTCCTTAACTTTTTTGAGAAACTTGAAGAATATTTTGAAGTATGTCAAATTGATATTAATGATAGATTCAATTGGTTAAAATACTCCTTAAAAGGGGAACCAAAATTATGGTACGAACTTATTGCCTCTCATTCCTTGGGACAAAACCCCACATATGGAGATTTGAAAGTCAAAATTATAACCACCTTTTCCTCAAGTGCCGATAGAGCAAAATTAATGCAGGAACTTTATACAACGAAAATGTCTGTATTTGATAAACCGGCAACATTTTTCCTGCGTAAACTTGATTTAATTAAACAACTAGAATTAAATTTATCATTTTTTGAAGTGTTGGATATTATAAACCCACTGTTCACAGTCCAGATTCAAGATTATCTAGATTTAACACCTGCCGCATCTTTTGATAGTCTGTTTCAAAGGTTAGATAAATATCAAGCACGTCACGCTTGATGTTTGATCCTACTGATGTTACAGCGGAAACCTTAAGTCAGGTGATATCGTTCTGTATTTTTTTGTTACACAGTGTATTTCTATCAGAGATGTACCAAAATGTACGACATGCCTTGAAGCGTTTCGGGCTTTCGAAAGTTGTATGAAAGCAAAGGACTTTCTCAAGCTCAAAACTGCAAAATTTAAAATCAGTGCATGAACTTTCATATTGAAATTTATGTTTAAGCTTCTATGTCAGCATTTTTGTTCTCTCTTAATATATATTTTATGTATGTCCATTGAGTCCTATTACTTTTTAGCCACCACCTGCAGAGCTGGTAATATAAAATGTTTTATCTTAGCCCTTTGTAAAAATTTCCCCCCTTTTCGTATTTCTATAAATAATTTATTTGTAATTATCCAACTTTTGTATAAGTACTAAAAGTTTATCTGTATATACGCTTTAGAGTGGGGAAATGTTTTTTTTTTTTTTTTTGCAATATGCATCAATCTTGTTTAACTTTTAACTATAAAAGCACTAACAACTTAGTTTTTCGTTCATGCTATAACCCAGGGAGGGAATACTTTTCTGTAATGTAAACTATGTTATATCTTTAGGGACAAAAATGTCTCGATTGCATTTTCCAGACAGAGTATAACTTCTCTTTTAAATTTGTGACTGTAAGAAGTTTTTGAATTTTAGAATGAGATCTGATGAACTATTTCTGGCGACCGGAGCCTCTTGATCTTAACCGGGATGAACTACCAGAATAAACTGTTGTTCAAATAGCTACCTGATGTGCAAGTGGTGCCTGCAGTAAACCAAAGACGGACAGCTTAGATGTTCTGACGTTGTGATCTACAACGAACTCAAGATTTTTTTTCCCTTTCTAAATAAAGACTGTTTTTCTTCAAGTTGCTGGTAAACGTCGCATTTATGTCAAAGCGATCCCCCGTAACAAAATCCTCCTACAAATCAAAATTTTGCCTTTCTGGGTTGACAGAAAAATGCATTGTTCATATTTATGTATTTGTTGGGATAAACTATTCGTTGAGACGTTTTTTTTTTTTGTTCCGGAGTTTCCTGCTGTAAAGGGTCCCCAATTTAATTTAAAATTTAAATTTCTTTTTTCGGGGTTTGTCAGGTTTTTCGCTCAGGAATTTTTTTTTACTCCCCAATGTATTTTAAGCTGTAAGCAGTTCATTGCTCAGTAAATTAAACTTTCCCCCCTTTTTTCTAACTTATTCTAAAGTTTAGATTTAGAATTTTAAGTAACGGCTACTCTCGCAGTAAAGTTGGCTTAGTTCAGATTATATATTGTGTTTTAAAAATTTAACGGGTAAAAACCCGTTGGGGATTTTTATGTAATTTTTTTTTCTTTTGGGGGGGGGACTGTAAGATCGGTGTGTAGTAGAATTCACGTCAGCATGGCGCTGCTAAGTTCACATGTTGCATAGAATTAAATTAGTGAGGGGAATGGATGAATCTTAGATATAAATATGGATGTGTGTTGGAGTGTAAAATTGTGTGAAGAGGAGAGTAGCAGAGTGGTTTTGATGAGAATAGTTCTTATGCGAGTGTTAAGCGATGGTAGAGATTTGTAGCGCTGTAGAATAGAGTAAGATTTGAGTGAAGAATTTGTCACGCCAAGGGAATCCTGCTGACGGTTCTTTGTGCAAGAATAGTTCAGTGGTCGACAGAGAGCAATCGTCGACAGTATCGGTATTGCTGAGACTAATTTGCTTTAATTTTATGCTTTTCTGAAGTTATCCCCTGAAGTTAAGTAAGAGTTATTTCTGAGTTAGCCCAACAACCGCCTTGATATTGATCGCTAATAAACTTTATTTGTTTGTATTTAACTTTGTCTCGTGCTCTTATTTACTACTTAAGTAATTAAGTTAATCTTTGAGATTATGGCTGCCACTAATTCCTCACAATGTAAACAAAGAGCTAAATGTAAAAAAGGCCCTATGGGGTCAATTCTGAGTACTTACGTTGCGATAAGTCGGTGATTTGTGACGTCACTGAAATCTGTTATCACATCGTATGCTATAGTCGCATGCGACCAAAAGAGCTATTCTTGGATAGGCTGACAAAGGTCCCCATTTTCCGGGGACTGTCCCCATTTTCGACCATCTGTCCCCAAAAATAAAAGCAGTGATTGGGGACCACATTTTCCTTCGTCTGTCCCCAATTGTCCCCATTTTTATGAAAAAAAATTCGGTGTTCTTAAATTTTGATACTTTGCATTTTTATTAGTTCGATTATGAAACTTCGATGTCAAATTCTCTTTTGAATACAACCAGCCAACCAACATTATAGTCATATTTGATTTGAATCACGAATTAGCCCTCGGTAGCAAGACTTGAAAATCTGTGTTATATATAGATCGTAGGTGTTTACCCCTCTGCTACTCTGCAATTTCCGGGAATCTTTGTAACAGTTGAGACAGCAGCCCCAGCAGCTATAGGTCTCAATAAAAACCCCAACAACATGAGTGTAGCTGTAGACTGAGTAATGATCAAATCTGTAAACATCGATAGCTAGCACGTTGTATTCTAGATCGTGATTCTGATATCTTTTTTCATTTCATTGCTTTATTTTAGTGGTGAGTTTAGTTTTTTAATTTTAATTGTGGTACTTAGTAATTTGATGTTTGTCGTTATGGCGACTAAGCGAAAATGCTCGTTTAATGACACTTTGCAAAAACTGTACCCATGTTTGGAAAAATGTTCAGAGACTGTTGTATTTTGTAAGATATGTACATCATCATTTTCTATTGCTAGTGGTGGTAAAAACCACATTACTACGCACATGAATACAGAAAAACATAAAAAAGCATCGTTATCTACATCAGCACAGAATTCAATGAAAGTGTTTCTCTCAGGCAGTAATGCCAATTTGAAAATTGCACTGGCTGAGGGCGTTTTTGCCTATCATAATGTAAAACATTCACAGTCATTCAGAGATATGGACTGCATGTCCAAAGTCTTAAAAAATGTTCTTGATCCAAGCTATTCCTGTGCCAGAACGAAATGTGAAGCCATTGTAGAAAATGTTTTTGAGCCTTGGGTGTTGCAGGAACTAAGGTCAGAACTGCAAAAAGCATCATTTATTTCAATATTTTCTGATGCATCTAATCATGGAAATATTAAAGTGTTTCCAATCATGGTAATATACTACAATTCCGAGGAAGGTGTACGTGTGAAGCTTTTACAATTGAAAAGTCTTGGTGGGAAAACATCAGACTTGGTTTCGTCTTACATATTAGATATTTTGAAAACTGAGAAATTGGAAGGTAAACTAATTGCTTATTCTGCAGATAACACAAATATGAACTTCGGCGGATGTTCTAGAAATGGAACAAATAATGTTTTTACAAAATTAAAATTGAATTTAGGACAAAATATTTTAGGAATTGGATGTGCAGCCCACATAATCAACAACACATTACAGTCGGCTGTTGATTGTCTTCCTGTAGACGTTGAAACTATTCTCGTGAAAATTTATTCACATTTTCACATTTATACTGTTCGTGTTGAAGAGCTTAAGGACTTCTGTAATTATGTTTCTGTTCAGTATCAAGAAGTACTGGGGTACTGTAAAACCAGATGGTTATCATTACTTCCTGCTCTAGATAGATTGATTGCCATGTTTGTACAGTCGGGGAAAAAAAACGCAACACTCGCTGTAATTTCGTTATTAATTGACGCAGGAACATATAATAGACATAATTCAACAGGAAATTAAAAGCACTTTCTGAATATGTTGTCAAATTTTGAATTGGGGGTCATATACTAATTAAAATGAGCGCCAACTTCGATTTTTTTCAATAGCAACACCCTATTTTGACTTCATTTTTGAATTTGTGAGAGTCTGGCAGTGCGGAAAAGTATACTGTTTATATACTTTATCTTTAGTATTTATTGAGTTATAAACAAAAATGTGTTAGGGGGTTATCTGTAAATGTAGCAAAATAAAATTAAGGTCCTATAAGAAATAGACAAAATTTTAATGTTTCACACCGGAAAACTTTCAGGAAAAAAATAATTATAAAAATTAATAAAATGTTGTTGTTTTTCCAGTTTTTTGATTAACTTGAATTCAATTTTTAGATTTGTATATACTTCAGCACTTTTTTAGATAATTTTAGGTCTATTTAAATACATTACACTTGCGATTAGTCCATACAGTACCCTTTGAAAAAAGTGCAATATTTTTCAAGTAAAAGTGTCTATTATGGCTGTACTGATCACCAATAAAGCTTAAATTTTCTTTCGTAGGTAGGTAACATAATATACGAAATGAAATTATATATATACAACGACGCATAACCTAATTCTTTTCGGACAAATTATTGTAAGGGTTCATGAAGTAAATATTAAACAATTTTCATCGCACTTACCAGTTTTTGGTCAGTTGAACTCTTTGGAAGTGTACGATTTGTTTTAGAATTTCTATGAAAATATAATTTCGAAATTAACCGTTTCGCGACTGCTGACGTAGATTCACGTCATTTGAAAATCTGTAACTCAGTCAGTGGGCGTTTCTTTCGTAATTTGTGTGTTACATATTTCTTAAGTGTGTACCCAGTGTTCATATTTTTGCAATAAAATATACTATGGATAGAAATATATTCATTAGAAAGAATATAGTTATAATGTATATCCATTTGTAATATAATTGTGAATACAGAAAATTTGTTCTGAAATATTTTATTTTGAGATTATAACGCCCGAAGGCGGGTCTTACTGTCGAAAAGACGAAATCCTGCAGTCGCAAAAAGTGTTAAAATATATTTATAACAGTTAAAATATGTTTTTAAAAATGTATAAAGTTAAAATATATTAATAAAATTTTAAAGACTAAAGTGTCATTAAAATAATACCCCCCCCCCCCTGCAAAATAAATAAATAAGTAAATAAATAAAATAAAATAAAGCAATATATGAAGTAAATGATTAAGCCTTTTTTAACTTTGACGGTAGTTAAGAAACAATTTTACAAGTCTGTCTTGCATTCCAATTCCTTCGTTTTTTATATTTGACAATTTCACATTAAACCTATTTTTCTATTTAAAACAGTAAACCCCGCCTAATTAGTTAATTTTTTTTCTTCTAGTGTTCGTTTAAAAGATTCAACATTTATCGCCAATTAATCGATGAAGTAAATACCACTTGTGCATATTTTTGTCAACATACAATAAGGGGTTTAACAGGAATACTCAATGTCACATTTACTTTTCTTTTCTATATTGTTTTGTTTTGAAGAACGATGAAGGCGGGGCTTGTCTTCTTTAGAAAACAGGAATTCTTGATGCTATGTCTAAAAATCATCATTTTTGTTTCATTTCTTTGCGTTTGACATCGTTGTTATATAATTTGACGCGTTAATAAAAAATAAAAATATTTTGTTTAATATTCTTTGTTATTTTTTAAGATTTGATTCGTTATCTCACGCAAAACTTTATAAGAGACGGCCCCCTAAACCCCTCCAAAAGAAAGATTTATTTATATCTCGAAAACTAATAACTGGAATGAGCTGAAAATTTGCACACCCATATTTTTCAGCATTAGGATTCATTTTGTGTAAAAATTAATATAGGTCATAATTCATAATTTTTATGAATATGAATTTATTAATATTTTTCAGAATTAAAAATATTTTTCAGAATCAAAAGTAATGATGGATTATGTTAGGGTTTCTTCACTGTATCTCGTAAAAAAAAATTATATAGATCAAGTTATTTTATGTGAAGATATTAATAAAAGTTTGAAATATGAATTTAACATTAGCACCTTCAAACTTTGAACGCTTATAACTCTGTGAAAAAATAAGTAAAATATACAACCAATATACTTTTTCGCGTTGTCGCGATCCCAGGAATTCAAATATAAAATATTCAAATATTCAAATATTCAAATGGGGCATTACCATTGAAAAAATCAAAGTTGGTGCGCGTTTTAATATGTAGACGACCCCCAATTCAAAATTTCAATTCATTTTCTGAAACTACTTACAATTCCCCGTCGAATGATACCTATTACATTTTTCTACATCGATTAACAACGAAGTTACGTTGAGTGTTGCGTTTTTTTTTACAACGACTGTACCTTTAAAAACCTATTTTTTATCCCCACCATTTTTTATCCCTGTAATTTTAAAAACTTTTTTTAGTGATGACAACGCACTATATTGGCTCCGTTTTGTCCATATGCAAGCAATTATATTTAATGATGCTGTAAAGCAAGCAGAAGGGCAACATGTCACTGCCTTTCAAGCATTCAGAATACTGAATGATTTGCAGAAAAAGTATGAAAATAGGCTGAACGACAAATTTTTACCTAATGACGTTAAACATTTTAAGGATAAAGAGGAAGAAAACTGTGTTTTAGAATTTTACTCGAACTGTAATCAGTATTTAGAAAAGTGGATCGTACCTTTTAAGATGTTTGAATCTTTTTCTTGGGTCGCTTTAAAAACTATACCAGAGTGGAAAGACATAAATGTTAGCTTACAGTACTTGAATGACATGCCACAGCTCAACATTGACGACTCAAAATTATATGATGAATATGTGCACATTAAATCTCTCATTGAACCTAATAAAATCAATGAGTGGAATGAAAGTAATGTATGTATGGAAGAAAGATGGCTACAAATATTTACCCATTTTAAAACAAATTCTATTGTGTGTGAGAGTATTATGAAATTAGTTGAGTTTATCATGTGTTTACCCGGAACAAACGCTCCGGTTGAAAGAGTGTTTTCAGTAATGAACAAAATATGGACCTCTGAAAAAAGTAAAATAAAAATTTCAACATTAGCCATGTTAGTTGTGAAAACTAACTTTAATTTTACTTGTGTAGAATTTTATAAGAAACTTCAAAATAATAAGGAAATTCTACTTAAAATTCAAAAGTCAAATAAATATAGTCATATTGGTGAAAGAATTGATGACTTATAATGTAAGTTTTTATTTATTGATAAGATATACGATTTTTGTATGCAAAATAATTTGCTTAATGTATAAAGTCATTTAATATGTTTATATGTAATCATATATGTTAACTGCAGTATACTAATTAAAATATAGTTTTATCATGAAACATTTACTGTATTTATACATATGCTTGATATTTATATAATTGGTTTTTTACTTATGGTGCTAGTAGCAGAAACAGTGCAGCATTGTAGTGAGTGGTGCAGATTATTTAAAGCTTTACAAATTAAGTTAAAAGTTCAGAAAGAAACGCTAAGTTTAAAAATACTTAAATACAATTTGCATTATTTTTCTTGATTACTGTACTTGTTGCATATTCTTATTTTTCTTTTTTATATAAATTTTACATAATTTATTAATTGCTATACTGCTTTTATGATATCTGATTTCATAAGGCATTTCTGAATCACAGATAAATTTTGTTTTGCTGTGGATAAAAAAAAGAAATTTCTGCTACTGGGCTGAAGGTTGTTAGTTTATAAAACATGAATTAAGCTATCAATTTACTTAAAAGTGTATGCTTAATTTATATATATATTTTAAGTTAATCATTTTGTTTGCCTTTTAAATAAAAGTAATCCTGTGAAAAATAAACATCACAGGGCGTAATTGCAAGATTCATTCACTTTGTTTTTAAAGCAAAAAAATAATCTTAATTAAAATTTAACATTTAGAAGAATTTTTCATTATCTGAGAATAATCTTCTCTCATATCAGTAGCACATGATAAAATATTTTTACCACTCATAAAATTAAGCCAATAGTTAATATGTATAAACATTTATAGCACAAATGGTGAAAGGTTTGTGATCCTAAATTGTGTGCATAGTATAATTTTTTTTCTTTAAAATTCTAAATTTCAGATATTTATAAATTTCAGGTGTATTTCAGATTTTTCACGTTAACGAGGTTTTACTGTCACTGTATTAATATACATATAGGATAATACAACCTATTACATATATTGGATCACTTCTACAATGTTCATATCAGGGTTTAATCGTGATTTTTTAAAATGGTACCCTATCTGTGAATTTATAAAATAATTTGTGAAATAAGTAAGTTTGGGAAAATTAATTATGCTTTTAAACAATTAACCAAAATGCACAAAGCAGTTTATTTAATTTAAAAATACATTTAAAAAATAAAATGGAACAGTTGTAAAATAAATATATATGTGGAACGAGGAATTTCTACTTACGGCCGTTGCTATTCGGACCATCGGTGCGATTAGTGTGGAGGCTACCTTGTTGCGCTGGTCATAATAATGATTTTGCTTGTTTGATCTTGAATTTTTTCTGTAATATATTAATGATTTTGCTTGTTTCAACTACAAATTCAAACTTTTAGCATTTTGAAAGTGTATAATGCGATTGATCTACAGTTCATGTTTATTTCAACATTGCTGTTAGAAAACATTACAAAATAAGTACAAAAGTCATTTTCAGAAAAATCATACATATATTTGTATAGAAAATTGGGTTTGGTTTGCATCGAATTATATTGGAATGGTTTGTTTGTTTTTTTTAAAAAAAAGTAAAGGAAAAGAAATAAAAAACCAAATGACATCTATGTAGTTGAATCTGCAGATTTATTCATATGTTATACATTTATTCATATTTATGCATATTTATAAACAAACATATTGCGAAGATTTTTTTAAACATTAAAAATACTCATTTACTAAGATCTGTTTTCATGTTGAATTTTTTATTTTTATTATTCAATTTTCGAAATCTTTATTATTTTCATTTTTGCTTGATAAAAATTATTTTGAGTTATTGCCCTTTTATGAAGAATTTTAGCACCATTTAGAGTACAAAATTTCTGTGAAAATAATTAATCTCTACCCCACTCCCACACTCAAAAAAAAAGTAAAAAAGATAATTTTTCATACACGGGGACGAGACACATTATATTATTTCTAAATTTTGCTCTTTTATCAACGCTAACTTATTCTCCTTGGAAAAGATGGTCCGAATAGCCTGTACAGTAATCGCACCAACGGTCCGATTAGCCACTTCATACTACTTACAAGGAAACATTCAAAAGATGTCGTCTTAAAAAAATATGTGATTCTGCTCTTCATAAAACACCAGAAACTGAAAAAAATATCAGCTGAAATGAATTACAGCGGCTACAAAAAATTATCAAAATTAAGCATATTTGGCGATTTCACATTGTTAGGCGATTGATTTTGAGCACATAACGGAGAAGCAAAACACGGTTCTGATCGTACATGGCAATCTCGGGGCTAGCGAACTTATCACCAAAAATGTTTAATCCTGATAATTTTTTTGTGGTCGCTGTAATTCATTTCAGCCGATAACTTTTTCACTTTCTGGTGTTTTATGAAGAGCAGAATGACATTTTTTTTTTTTCAATATTTTTTGAAGGCAACACCTTTTTGAATGTTTCCTTGTTACAGTTACATATTTACCATAGATTACAGTAAATAACCAAATTGAGGGAATTATTATGTGTTCAATGCAGCAAAACTTACAGAAATTTTTAGTTTGGAGCTATAATGATGCTAAGAATTGACTTTGCGAAAGTGTCTCTGCTTAAAGTTGGTTTTGTGAAAGAGCCTTTTTGCCAAAAGTCGACTTTGTGAAAATGCCTCAATGCGGCACTAAGTTTGTTCTGGATCAACCTCCGCATATATATATACAAATACATATAAATCATAAAAAGCATATAATGTATACATTTTGTTGTTTTGTATTAACTACATGCCAGCGATTTATTGTTGGCATGCGGATAGTATGTAGGCACTAGTACAGTATAATTTTCAGCAAAAGTGATTCATTGGTGCATACTTTTGGGTTATTTATTGACTTTATACTAATGCTGATTTTTTTTTTTTTAATTGCGATTCAAAATGTCCCCATTTCTTATTCTGAAATCGGGGACACCGCGCTGTTTTGTCCCCAATTGAGCCTTTCAAAATTTGGTCACCCTATTCTTGGACCACCATTTTCGCAAGTTCGACAAGCCAGAGTGCGATATTTAGCATGCGATAGTGTTGTTACGGCTCCTCCCAACTGTCAATCATTTTCAGCGATTACGATAGCAGATATTCCGATATAACCAATGGAAAAGTTTCATCAAAAGGATGTTGTTTAGTAAACAGTAGCAGTTTGACAGTAATGGCTGACAATGAAGCAATATGTTGAAATGACATCAATGCAAAAATATCACGCACCAATTATATTTTAGAGAATCCTCGTCATTTTTCTTATATTTCGAATTATACTGAAAATATTTGTATTACCATATTTTGTATCCTGCGATGTTTTTTATTCGAATTGTTCCCTTGATTATTTATAAAGACTGCATGTAAGTTTTTCTTTCAACGAACTATTTTTGATGCAGAAGAACTAGTATCATCTCCATAAAATGTTCCTGAAAAATAATTGAATAGATAGTTTCTGAATTCATTGTTTTGGAAGAAATGCTTTATACCAAGCTGCACTGCGATAAATATTAATCTTTGAGGAAAGGCAATAAGCTAGTGGGACAGTCTTGTGCACAGTGCATTTTTTTTATATTAGGCAATGCATTAGATTGTCCTTCTATGCAAATATTGCTTACGAAAAACAAACGGAAGTCTAATTTTGTAAGTTTAAATTTTATTTATTTTTGCTTTTAATTAATTATCATTTGTAAAATTATGATTGTATGTCTAATATATTACTCATTTTAATAGTTAAATATTAGCTTATACACTTATATTCCATTTACCAGTATTAACATTTTGAATATGCTTATTATATTGTGTAATAAGTGAATTAATCTTTTTTACTTCCTTAAAAAATCTGGAGTGACTCCACTCGACTTTCCGAACATTGAGTAATTAACAGTTTTGTAGATAAAGTAAAGAAAGAGGAGTTGTTAAACAAACAAAAGAGAGAAAACCATAATAGAGTGTTTGAGTATTTTTCTCCATCTATTACACGATGTTTTATTTAACGCTACTGAACTTTGAGCCCATAGATCATAATGATAAAAAATTTTTCGTTGTGTCCCTGTAAAACCCTATAAATGCTAGATTCACCAAAATGCTTATAGTTAGTGCAACAGTGATTTATAATACTCATATAAATTTTCAGCTCAATTCAATAAGGCGTTTAGATGCTATCGTACTTTTAAAAAATTAGTCCCATAGGCCATAATGATAAAGAATTTTTCTTTGTGTCCCTGTAAAAAAACTGTAAGTGCTAGATTCACCAAAATCTATTAGTTCAACTGTGATCTATAACATGTGTAAAAATTTTTTGCTCACATTAATAAAGTGTTTAGACGCTATCACACTTTTAAAAATTTGGCCCCATAGGCATAATGATAAAGAATTTTTCTTTGTGTCCCTGTAAAAAAACTATAAGTGCTAGATTCTCCAAAATCTATACAGATTGAGTATTTGTGACCTATAATATGTGTATAAATTTTTTGCTCAATTGAATAAGGCGTTTAGATGCTATCGTACTTTTAAGATTTTGCTCCCATAGGCCATAATGATAAAGAATTTTTCTTTGTGTCCCTGTAAAAAAACTATAAGTGCTAGATTCACCAAAATCTATAGGGTTCGTACTATGGTGACTTACAATATGCGTACCAACTTTCAGGTTAATCGAACAAAGCGTTTAGACGCTAGCGTGTTCACTCACAGACATACACACATACATACACACATACACACATACACACACACATACATACATCATCGTAAAAATAGTGAAAACGGACTCAGGGGACCTCAAAACATATAGAAACATCAAAATCTCGAATTCGGATTTTTGACATGATTACAATACTTTCCTCACTATAGTGTTCGGAAAGTAAAAATAGTGTAATGAAACTGGTATACATTTTACTATATCCTGATAATATACTATGGCATCGTGCATATATGTTGCTATACCATAAACATTGCTGGAAATTGTATGTTACAGTTTTTTCCCAGAATTATACATAATAATTCAAATGCATTAACGGTTCATCACATAAACATACAAACATGGAAAAAAATACTTAAAATCATATTATAATTTTTACTTATGTTTATTTACTGATTCAAAATTCTTTTAAACATCTTGTAACTAGTGCAGAAAGTCAAGTGGCTTTACTCATAAGCATAACTTATCCAAATACGTGGTGGTGTGGTCAGGGGAGGGAAATCAGAAAAACAACCAACGTGCTTAAGGAAAATGATTTACTAATATTTTCGAATGATGAATTATTTACGACCTTTTCTTTAAAAAATAATTGTGTAGGGTTCTTGCCTTTAGTATTTTTCTAATATTTACCTTTCATATTTTATACTTAACAATCAAAATGTTCATATATTACCAAAATAACTATTCATTCAAACCCCAATTATATAGACATTTAGTATAAGTGCTGAAAACAGTTTTGGGAGGAGGAAGAAATTTATAGTGGGATCCTTTTTATAAAGTGAAATTTTGTGAAAGTGCCCTTCTTAAGAATTTCAACTTTATAAAGACATAACTAAATGGACTTAATAAAATAACCCCTGACATAACATAAATAAATTCTGTGTTTAATGTACAAATTGAACTTTTCAAGTGTATGTTTTTATAAACCAACAATTTCATGCATACTTATAATTTTATGATGAGTACATATGTAATACAGTGTGATTCATAATTACCTCCAGAATTGAAAAAAGTTATTCTATGTTATGAATATGAATAGTAATTGAATCTCTGTAAAAAATGCAAAAATTTTAAAATAATTTTCTAATAATATTTCAAAATACCAGAAGCAGGCCTCAACAAATTTAAAAGTATTTGGCCGCCACCTAAACTTTCTAGCAACAAAAATTAAAAAGTTTGTTCTGACCATAAGTTTAAGAAAAAGCAATTTAGGATTTTGCGAATTTTAGATGCATTGAAACAGAAATTGGTAATTTTCCATGATGGATTAACTATTTTTAGTCTAAAATTTATCGAAGTTATTCATTAATACATGCACATTAGGTTCTATGCTATAGCTTTTTCATAAAAGCTGTGCCACCTTTCAGGCGATAGGGATATATTGACAAATTTAAGCATGACTTAGAAAAAATATAGTATAATTAGTAACATTAGATTTTGAGATACAGCTTTTTCAGAAACAAGGAAAATTATAGTATAACAGCGATACCTCTTGGCAAATATACACACAAATTTTAACAAGAGTAAGGGGGGGGGGATGATGTAGTTGTGTACATTAAAATTTGAAATAAAGCTTTTCAGAAACAAAGAAAATTATAACATAGCAGCAGCACCTATTGACCAATATTCACATAAATGTAAACAAGAGTAATGAAAAAAAGGTGTAGTTCTGCACATTAGATTTTGAGATAAAGCTTTTTCAGAAACAAAATTACAGCAGGGCAACGCCATTTTTCAGACAGCATCTACATGAATTTAAACACTGAGTAACAAAAATAAAGCAAGATATACATTTTATTAATACTGTAATGTTCAACAGAAGTTGAGATATAGGCTCTACCTAAATATTGGAGGATAGTATATGCAGAATAGTATCACCATGGTATTATTAGGTTTTGGGATGTGAGAAAACAATTGTTCACTCACTAAAAATACAAATTAAAAATGGTATAGTTAAGTACATTAGATTTCGAGATACAGCTTTATTTATAAATAAGAAAAATTACAACATAACAGCTCCACCTTTCAGACAGCATCCACACAAATTTAAACATTGAGTAACAAAAACAGAGCAAGGGATACATTTTGTTAATACTGTAATGTTCAACAGAAGATGAGATACAGCCTCCACTTAAATGGTCAAATATGCAGAATAGTAGCACCATAGTATTATTAGGTTTTTGAGTGTGAGGAATCAATTGCAGATATTCTTGTATATGTAAAGTTATTTGGAGGAAGAGCAGGGCGGGGCAAAATTTTAAAAACAGAGGTAATGCCTTAAAATTTGGTATTACTAAAAAAATAAAAAACTGGATGCATTTACCTTACTATGCAAGAACTATGAAATATGGAAAATGATTATTAATATACATTCTTTAAAAGAATTAAACAAAAAAAAAATGTATCTCTCTCTATTACTATAAAACACATATGAATGGCCATTGCAAAAATTAAATTCCAATATGCAAAAAAGTGTCAATACGTGTCAATGCATCAGTGGCGGCTCGTGCACTAAAAATTGGTGAAGAGACACGCTGTATTCACTTATAGAATATAAATTTACATATAAATAAGTATTTTCAGTTAATTTTGGTTAGAACCATGCTTAATAAAAATTATGATTAAAAATACTTAAATATTATTTTTGAGCTCTTCACCTATTTTCGGTTCACGAGCTGCCACTGCAATGCATCAAGAATCTTCACTTTTCATTTTTAAATGAAATTGTCCAAGCTTATCAGCACATTGAATTGGCAATGGGAGCCCTATATTGAAGCTAGCAAACTAGAATTGTATTAAAACTTACATGCTTATATTCCTGTGAACTGTTTTTTAAAAGTAAGTATCCATAAATTATTTATTTACAACAAAATCACTTCAATATAATATTATGAATATTCATATATACAGTCGAACCTCATTAACGTGAATCTCAAGGAGATAAAAAATTTGTTTATATTATCAGTAGTTCATGATACCAGTAACTAATCTTCATTTTGATAGGGAATGTGGAAACAGTTCATATTAAAAGAAATTCACGTTAAAGAGGTTCAACTGTATATCACTAGGTATCGCTACCTCACTAAGCATGAATCTCGAAATGCATAAAATTCCACATTGCAGGATTTATTAATATGCATATATGTATGCTATGTGCACACGAAAAACCAGAATAATATTTCTACTGGTGTGCATGAATCTAAAAAATGCAAAAAAATCCTACGTTGCAGCAATCACTAATACATATGTATGTACGCCACACGTATAGCCAAAAAAATCATCACTGAATGCATGAAATTACATTAGTCTCTGTCACACACATATGAATGTTTTATACCAAAGCACTGATCATGTGCAAAAAGAAATAACTTAGTAACACATTCCTCACTTCCTACTTTTGAATCCTTATCAAAAGCACCAATTATCAACTTTTTATAAATACTAAATACATACAGAAAAAAGCAATTTAATAATATCAATCATAATTTGAAAAACATACAAATTCAATGTCAATTTCAAATTTATGTAATCTTTTGTTTTCAAAGTATCATTACAAACATATATGACAAACACAAATACACAAAATATGTTTCTATTATATACATAATTATTTAGACATTAACATTAATTTACTAAAGTACCCTTAAATTTCTTATTAAATTAATTTGTATAAATAAATTACCTCTAAAATATTTTACAATCACAGTTCCTTAATGCATGCATGCTTCTTAAAGTGATAGAAGAAAATTCTATGACAACACAATAAATGTCCAAGAAGTTTAATAAATTTCATTCAATTTCCCTTAATTACTTTAAATTTTACACACTAAAAATATCACAGTTGAAAGATATGCCTTTAAAATATTTCTATAACTTCACCATTTTCAAATCATATACATAGCTAAGCTTCTCTTGAAACGGATGACAAAATAAATTATATAATGAAGCAGAAATTAAGAAAGCACTTCACCCAGTCTGTTAATTTCTGCAAACTAGTGCACTCACACAAACATGAAATATGCAGATGAATCGAGCACAGCACACTTAACTTAGTTGCAGCCAAAAATGCAAATTTAAAAGTAAACAAGAATTTAAAAGCAATATAGCTTTATCAGAATTATAAGCCTTATTCAACGATTATATATAAAATTGAGAGTGATAATGATAAGTGTCATATTCATTATATAAATGCAATATTTTTTCAAATAAAATAAATTATCTTTTGACAATAAAAAATGAAATCCATGAAATAAAATGGATTCTACCTTGTAATGGAATTGTATTAAAACTTACATGCTTCGATTCTTGTAAACTATTTTTTAGAAGTAAGTATCCCTAAATTACTTATTTACAACAAAATTACTTCAATATAATATTATGAAAATGGTAATACTTGCCTTTATTTAATTTGGCTCAAAACTAAAGGATATGCAAATATTTTAAAATACTCGTCTAATTCCTTTTACAGGATGAGCATGTTATTAATAATGAAAAACAAAATTTTAAAGCAAAATTGTACTTACAAAATTTACATGTCAAATTCTCTTTTCAATGTTTCAATTCTCCCTCAATGTTTTCTTCTCTTCAGATAAATGAACAATTTTATCCGAAAGAGAACTTAATATGTTAAAATATGTTAACGCTAATATATTAAAACTGGCATAACACACCAATTCTCATTCAGACGTTACTAAAACTTTCTTCACATCAGATTAGATCCTGGCTAAACTCACGTGTTCACTTAGAATACTTACTGATTTGCCTTTGAAGAATCAGCATATTATCAATAATAACAAAAAATTAAAATAATACATACCAAAAATAAGCTCAATTCTTTTTATATCTCATTATATAATGAAAGATTTTAGGTATAAAAGAAATTCTTTTTTTTATTATTGTTGATTCTCTGAATGCAAATTTAAGCAGCATTTGAAATATTTCATATATCAATTAAATATAGACAAGTCATTAAAGATAGGGAGGGAAAAACAGACATATTAAAACTTTCATACAATGTATATCTTTAGCAGAAAATAATATAGAAATGTTTTAATACTATTACACTTATTTTATATATTCTGAGATCTGAATACAAAGTAATATAGTGTTAATTATATATGTAAACTTTTCGGCGGTGATGCAAATATAGAAATACTAATATGAGATTACACTGCATATAAGCACAGATTAAATAAATATTTTTAGTTATTTGTACATAATATGGAAACAGATAATATGCATCAAGAACTAAAAAAATAAATAAATAGCTTTATTACCTGGTATTTATGTTGATGATTGAACCATCAGTATAATAGAAAATTACTACTGATTCAAAATTCGTTCTATGTATTTTTTTTTAAACAGATACGTCATTTTAAAGAAAAAACGATAATCTGTTGATTATATAAAATAAATTGAAAATATACGTACATACTGCATTAAAAATATATATATACATTCACACTTAACAAAAATAAATTAATTACTTACCTGAAGTTTTAATAGGAAATCCTTAAAATTTTGATTCTACATAGTAAAAAACCAACATTCAAAATACAAGAAACTTTAGAAAATAAAAAAATGAGCAAACGTATGTAATGTAATGGACGATGGCTGAATTTTAGGATGCGATATCAGGTTTATCACGCTTTTTTGAACGGTGATATTCACTTGCGAATAGATCGTAACTGGCGGAATAGTCGGATGCGATAAAATTGGTCCCAGAATTGCTTTGGGCTTATGGGATAGGCGGATGACATCAAAATGACGTCACTAACGAACGTATTGCCCATTTTATCGCATTCGGACGTACTCAGAATTGACCCCTATATGTAAAAAAGGAACTAAATATAAACAGACCTAACTGTAAACAATGAAACAATATGTAAACAAAGAACATATATATATATATATACGAAGGTCTAAATGTATACAAAGATAATATATGTAAAAAAAGACCTTCTTGTAAGCAAAGACGTAAATATAAACAAACACCTAAATGTAAAAAAGAAGTAAATTTATACAGACCTAAACGTAAGCAAGGAACCTACATGTAAAAAGGTATGTAAACAAAGACCTAAAATGTATAAAGACCACATGTGTAAACAATGAAATAAATGAAAACAAAGAACTTATATATAAACAAAGGCCTAATTGTGAACAAAGAACTAAATGTATACACAGACCCTATATGTAAAGAAATGACTAAATGTAAACAAAGACCCTATATGTAAAAAAAGAACTAAATGTAAAGAAAGAATTATATGTAAATAAAAACTGAAATATAAACAAAGAACCTATATGTAAACAAAGTTCTAAATGTAAAGAAAGAAATAAATGCAAACACAGACCATATTTGAAAACAAAGAACTAAATGTAATGAGACCTAAATGTAAACAAAGAACATATATTTATACAAAGTTCTAAATTTAAACAAAGACCTTCTTGGAAACAAACATCTAAATGTACACAAAGACCATTAATATAAACATTCACCTAAATGTAAACAATGAACCAATATAAACAGACCTAAATGCTAAGAGAGACCCTACATTTAAACAATGGACTAAATGTAAACAAAGACCTAAATATAAACAAAGACCCTATATGTAAAGAAATGAATAAATGCAAACAAAAACACTATGTAAACAAAAAACTAAATGCAAAATAAAACATAAATATAAACAAAGACCCTATATGTAAACAAAGAACTAAATGTAAACAAAGAACTTAAATGTAAACAAAGCTCTAAATGTAAACAAACACCTAAACGTAAACAAACACCTGAATGTAAAAAATCTTATACATAAACAAATGACTAAATGCAATAAAAATCGAAATGTAAACAAAGTTCCAAATATAAACAAAGATATAAATGTAAACTAAAACACTATGTGGAAGCAAAGTCCGAAATGTTTAAAAAGGTTTAAGGTAAAGACACCAGTGCTCGTCACCCCTAAAATCTGCACCAGTAGTCGTCACCCTCTTAAAAGAAGTGTTAAAATAACCGTTTTATAACCTGTATGAATTTGAATCTACCCGCATAAGATTCTCCAAAGCCTTCTGCTTCTTATGACATAAAAAGTTCGATTTCAACTATTGGGGAAGAGTAGGGAGAAACAAAATAAAGGAAGTATACGTTAAATTACAATTGAATTGAGTCAACGTAAAGCAAATGATTAAGGGAATAGATATGCATTTCTTGATATATTTTGTTTGCTGCATTTGACAGTGCTCATAAAGCATTGTATGTAATGCTTATGAAATGCAGAATACGATTTATGTGCAACTTTTTAAAATTTGACATAATATAAAGGTTTTTAAGGTATGACGACTACTGGTGCATATTTTGCACGTTTTACCAGTGCTCGTCACCCCTGACGAAAACTGGTGTTTTAACATTTTTAATAACTGGGTAACTTTTTTGATGAAAAATACTATATTTTTGTTTAGAATTATGATGGTATAATTTTTACTTTAATTTGACTATCGGCACCAGTAGTCGTCAGGGGTATTCGTAAATGTAAACAAACGTATTTTAACCTCAAGAACGTGAACTTTATTGCACTTGTAACATTTGTATAGCTTGTTTAAATAAAGTCAGTCATGGTACCTTTAATTCACTATGACTGACTTTAAACCACCTAAAATTTTCCATATTATTTTGCTGGAAAAATTAAACAATGGCACATAAACATATTTAGTTATGAAGAGTTTTTTATAGTTTTCTGTTTTACATTAAAAAAAAACAGACATGATTACTCCATACATCTGTCTAATGTATTTTAAATTTTTATGATGTCATGCTTTTGCAAAGATGTATTTAAGTGATGTTTAAGTTTTTAATTGACCGTAATAATTTAATTTTAATTCATATATATTTCGAAAATGATAAAATACAAAGGCTTAATTTTATAGTTAGCATGACTGTGAGTCGGTTCAAAATTATGTTAAGGCTTTTTTGTTATGTTAGATGCAGGTGAATAAAAACTTATATAGAAAATATTAAACATTAAAAACATTTCTTAAGCAAGTTTTCTGTTTATACATCATATTAATTATGTAAGATAAACAAATAGTTAAAATGTTGATAAAAATTACCATGTTGACTGTTGTTCTTAAATAATTAAAATTGTAAGATAATATTTGATAACATTAATTAACATTAACATTTGATAACATTAATATCCATAATATTTGATAACATTAGCTTGATGTGTAGAATAATACTAGCAAGCTTTGCCACCTTCGCTGGTCCCTATATTTAAATAAAATAGGAAAAAATCCCTATCATTATCAAAAAAAAACTTTGAAATCAGTCGAAACCGTAGTTAATGTTCCCGCTGGCTTCTGTAATAGCTTTCCGTCCCGCAATATGATGATTGGCTTCTACTGCCTTCGGCATAGACTTAACCGCTTTTTATCCCCCCCCCCCTCTCCCACGGGTAAATTTAGAATTTTACGAAATATTATCAAATTAAATATTGCGTACTTTTAACCAATATCCACACATCAAAACTCGCCTTTCTGAGTTAATTTGGAGTAGAGCTACGGTTAAAAACGTGTTTTTTGTCCGCCCGGCCGAGGGAAGAGGGGAAGGGTAATTTTGCGCAATCGCCTTATAATGCGTGTAAGGTATACACACGCAACCAACCAACGCATAAAAGAAATCCCCTCCCGAAAATAATTTGCAGCAGAGTTGAGCTTGAAAACACACACACACAGATATATATATATATATATTTTTTTTTTTTTCCACCCTCACATAGACGAAAAATCTTCGCAAAATCTCTTTATACTAGGTGTTGGATGCATATGACCAACTCACACATCAGAAATCGCCTTTGTAGGATTATTTAGAGCAGAGTTATGCGTAGAAATACGTTTTTGCTACCCTTTCTCAAAATTTGGTCGGAAAGAATTATGCAAAATACCTTTACAGTATTTTTGGGTACGCATAACCAATCAACACATCAAAAAATTGCTTTCCTGATATAATTTGGAGAATAATTACTCTTGAAAACGTGTTTTTGCATCCACCCCACACTTAATGAGGAAGGAGAGACGAAGAATTTCTCAAAATTCCTTTATAGTATGTGCTAGGTACGCATAGTCAACCCATACGTTTAAAAAAAATAATTGCAATACAAAAAGAATTTTTTACATACCGTGTTTTAAAATTTTCTGTTGAATCACATAAATGCTATTGAAGGCAGCAAGAACCCGAAACAATTGGCTAAAAGTAATTTAAAAATGCATCGTCACTGTGTTCTGAGCTATTCTGAAATTTTCAAAAGTCTAGGTAGTCGGGAAGATTGATGATCGGGATGAGTATATGATTGATGAATCATATAAACGCTACTGAAGGCAGCGAGAACCCAAAACAATTGGCTAAAAGTATTAAAAAATGCATTGCTATCGTGTTTTGAGCTATTCTAAAAGTTTCAAATGTCTAGCTAGTCGAGAAGTTAGTTAAATAAATTTTCCGTTGAATCATGTGAACGCTACCGAAGGCAGCGGGGACCCGAAACAGTTTGCTAAAAATATTTAAAAAATGCATTTTCACCGTGTTTTGAGTTATTCTGAAAGTTTTAAATGTCAAGCTAGTCAGGAAAAAAGTTAAATAAATTTTCTGTTGAACCATATAAATGCTGCCGAAGGCAGCAGTGACCCGAAACAATTGGCTAAAAGTATTTAAAAAATTCATTGTTACCGTCTTCTGAGCTTTTCTGAAAGTTTCCAATGTCTAGCTAGTAGAGAAGTCAGTTAAAAATCGATTGCAAGATTTGTACTGATAACGCTGCCAAAGGCTGCAGGGACGCGGAGCAGTTGGCTAAAAGTATTTAAAAAATGCATTTTCATCGTGTTCTGAACTATTCTGAAAGTTTCAAATGTCTAGGTAGTCGGGAAGTTAGTTAAAAATCAATTGTAAGATTTGTAACAAACAAGAATACGCGTTAATAAAAAACATGGTAAAATCAATCTTACTGCGATAATTTGGAACAAAGTCACTCTTAAAAACGAGATTATTACCCCCTCCCCTGCTCTACTTACCCTCTGCTTTAAGTAAAGATATTTTTGAGAACGAATACAATTTTGAAAAAATTTCTTAAAAGCAAAGAATTTTCAAATTATTTCACATATGAATTTGTTTTATTCGCAATATTTTGAATTTTACCATTTAATGTTTTGTGTTTTAAACCCTAAGAATGGATTTGGGTTCTAAATATGTTCCAAAGATATACTGTTTCATATAATTTTGAAAAAACGCAATTAAAATCAAACTATTGAGCTAATGGTTGCGTTTTATTTACATGACGACCACTGGTGCAAACACCTGACGACTACTGGTGAAACGCAGTTTTCAAGTGACGAGCACTGGTGCATTTTTATAGGTTAAATTTTTATTATTTTTTTTTTTTAAATTGGCTTAACGTATTGAAAAATTGAAAGTGTCTAACAACAACTAGAAGAATCAGTGTATAAAATAGACCAAAGTATAATACTGATACATAAATTCCACATGAATGCCACGCAAAAAAAACAAACATTTTAAAAATAAGGCCTTAAGAGTGACGAGCACTGGTGTCGTTACCTTATAGTTTTTCTTTTCATTTTTAGAGTTTGTTTCCTTTTACGCTTTTGTTTACGTTTATAGTCTTTTATAAACGGTCTTATTTATATTTTGTTTATATTTGCAGTCTTTGTTTACGGGCAATTCTTTATTTATATTTTGGTTTTTTGCTTACATCTATATAAAATGTAATTCTCTGTATATACTCTTTTTTACACAGGGTATTTGTTTGCATTTAGGTCTTTGTTTATATTTGCAGTCTTTGTTTACATTTAGGGCCTTTATTTAGATTTATAGTTTTTATTTACATTTAGGGTCTTTGTTTACATTTAAGGTCTTTGTTTACATTTATAATCTTTGCGTTTATGGTCTTTGTTTGCTTTTACAGACTTTGTTTACAGATACGTCCTTGTTTAAATTTAAGGTCCTTGTGTGTATTTTTTGTTTTTTACATTTATTGTCTTTGTTTACATTTTGTACTTTGTTTACGTTTACGTCAGTTTACCTTTAGAGTCTTTGTTTACATTTATCGTCTTTTTCCATTTATGCCTTTGTTTCCATTTAGGTCTGTTTACTTTTAGGTTTTTATTTACATTTAGTGTCTTTGTTCACATTTATAGTTTTTGTTTTTGGTGAGGTCTTTATTTATATTTTGTTTATATTTGCAGTGTTTGTTTACATTTAGTGTTTTTTCTTACATTTTGCTCTTTGTTTTCATTTAGTTGTTTGTTTAGATTTATAGTCTTTTTACATTTATAGTCTCTTTACAATTACAGTCTTTGTTTATCTTTTGGTTATTATTTACATTAGTTTTACTATTTTTTTCTACATATAAATTTAGATATATGTATATATTTATTTTAAGATATATGCGAAATAAATATGCATACAAACTTATATTTGTGATTTTAAAAAACTGGAAATTTACGTAATAAATATGAATCAATAACGATTTGTGAAGCAATGCTTTTTTCATCGTCGGCATTACAGCACACCCAGATTCAATTATCACGCTACGCCACTGGATGGGACAGTACTTGAAAATTAATGGAAGTGTATTTCAGGTTGCACTATGTGTTATTATTGTAGAATTATACTCCTATGCACCATGTGGTATGTATATAACTTCTAGAAAAATATACAGGGCTGCTATTATTTAGGTTAGAACATTCTTTTTTATTAAACGTAGTAAGTGGAAGCGCTTTACTATAAATTTTACAATGTCCAGAAAAACTGATCAGAAATTGAATATAATTCGTCATAACCATATAGTAAATAATATACGCTTTTAAACTAACTTTTTTTTTTTTTTTCGAGAGTGATTTTTTTTCTCCCTCCCAACAAAATCAACTATGTTACTGAAAACTATCTTCTGGATGTTTCTACAATAACAACTAGTATGTTATAACCACCGTGAAACTTTCTTCTATATATATATACATATATATATATATATATATATATATATATATATAGATATAGATATAGATATCTATTAACAGGAATTTTATAAATATATAAGTTCAACAGATTAGAAAAACCAATAGGAGAATTACAAACCAATGCGCAAAATTGCAGCGAAACGAAATGCAAAACTTAGATGTAGGAATTTATAAATGTAGAAATATATAAACAAATGAATGAAATAAAACCCGAAAATACACTGAGATCTTCATCAGGGAGGCCCCTCAGTGTAGGGGTGAATGAGAAGTTTCTGAAAGGACAGTAGCTATAAGCTAATAACTATCCTTAGCCCCCAACTTCTCACCAAACAGAAAACCACCAATAACTGAAGAGAAATCAAACAAATATATAATGCATAAAACTACAAAAATATTTTATAAATTTATCAAATTTTAGAAGTTACTAAATTACATCAATTCATTAAAATATATATATATATATATATATAATACACAAAAGAAATACTGAAGGTAAACTCGAAAGAATAAAATGAAATAAAAATACAACCCTTCATTTGAAACACAAACTATCTTCGGCCGACGGGGCTACTCGTCGGTTCTTAAATATCGCCCTTGAATGTGGAAGTAGAACAAACCGAGATAGGAAAACTCTGGAAACTCACAGTTAAAAATTGGGACGGGTAACAGTTAATTTGCAAGGTACTTTTTAAGTCTTCAAGAGCATATCTTAGATCTTCTTCATTATTGCAAATAATATGAATTCTTTTAAGCTGTGCGAACATAATATTTTTTAAAACTTTTTTACTGATATTTGAAAACCAATTAGTAAGACTATTAACTTTAAAATTAAAATCTTTTCTTTTATCATATAATCCAAGGAGCCATTTATCTTCATTTCTCTTTATATTTAAATCTAGGAAAGAAATTTTATCATTATCTGTACGGTTTAAAATTAATTCTTTAGGATATATTTTTTTAGAAATATTTTCGAAACAGTTGCAGTTGAAAACAATTAAATCATCAATAAATCTGAAGAAAGTAATATTTATAAATTTTTTTTCGAAAAAATATAAAAATAAATTTGCGAAAGCACTCGAAAAACTCGTGCCCATTGGGATCCCCCTTGTAAAAAGTAATCTTTCCCGTTAAACAAGACGTTTTCAAAAATACAAAACCTGATAAGATTAATCCAGTAATTTTTATCACAATTTAAATAGCTGCCAAATTCATCATAAATGCTTTCAAAAACTTCAATAACCAGGTTATGCGGAATACTGCCAAACAAATTTTCAAAATCATATGTATTTACGGAAGTAATGCTTTCTGAATTAATCTTAAAATATTCTAAAACTTTCTGGTTATTGTTTATAATGTTACAATCTTTAGCAGAATTAATTACCTTTAAAACTGAATTTAAATATTTAAACAAGATTTTACCGGCTTTATCATTATAGCTATTAGTACCACAGGTGACAAAACGAAATTTAACTGGATTTTTATGAAATTTTACTGTAACGAATAGTGTGGAAAATTAAAACAATTTCTACTTAAATTTAGTTTTTTATCAAAGGCCAAGATACGCTTTTTGATAATAGAGGGGTGGTCAGTTAACTTATTGAACGAACTATTACTGGAATATTCCTTTAAAAGAAGATTTTTATAAAAAACTTTACAAATAATAGCAAAATTACTATTAGCTTTATCTACGGTAGCAATAATAAATTTATCTTTTATATTTTCAATACTTTTTTTAAGTTCAGCACTGTACTTAAACTCATCAAGGTTAAATTTACTATAGTAATTTCTAAGGAAAAGCAATTGTTTCTTAAAAAGGTACAAAAATTTAAATTTCCATTGTTTAAAGTCTTCAAAAGGCCAGCTATATTTATAGGAAACTTTTAAAATAAAAATGTCTAAATCTTTTTCTATAAAATCAATGATTTTTTTATTGCTATAATTGAAATTCAACCTAAAGCTTGATCCCAAATTCATAATACTTTTTAAATGATCATCTTCAATTATATTTAAATTACCTAAGACAATATGTCCATAATAAGGATCAATAAAGTCTTTCAAACTATTTGAATTGCAGTAACATTCATCTTCTTTAATTAAACTAATACATTTACTATACTGATTATAATTGCAAATTATATTTTTTAAAGTTTTATCATAACTATTAGCAATCCTTATATTAAAACTGTTTTTTAAAGGAAATAAACTTTCACAAGCTTTCAAAACTTTTTTAAATTTAATGGAGTCAAAAATTTTATCTCTGAACGACAAAACTAAATTTTCCTGAGGGTGATCTTTCGAATTTCCTTCCTTATCCAAATCATAATTACCAATTTTATATTTGAACAAATCCAAAATAATATCTTTAATTAAAATATTTTTTAAACAATAGCTTTTTAATTTATTTCCGATAAACCACTTTATAACTTTATTTTTCAAACTGAAAACCTTTGTTTTTATTTTATTTATATCACAGAATTTAATATTTTCCATATTACTTGAATCCAAAGCTTTTAAGATATCGTTGTTAATGCTAGTTTTGCCTTTTCCTCTGCAGCCTCTTTTATTGTATTTAAAAGTTCTATTTTTTAAACAAAGTTTTCCGAAAATACAACAGTCTTTTTTATTAGCCACGTTAGTGCCATTAAATTCAGAGTTTAAACAGTAAGGATAGATAGTTTTAAGTTTATACATAAAAAGTTTTTCCATATCAAGCCTTTCATTTTTATTAGAAACAATATCCAAGATATAAAATTTGATTTTTTTGAAATCATGTAATTGAAAATGTTGAATTTCTTTATCACAATTATTTTTAATATGGCATTTTTTAATGTCATTTCTATGACCTGTAACTCTAATATTCAAAGAATTGGAAGTTTGACCTACATAACTAAATTGACAAATACCGCATTCCAATAAATACACTACATTTTCAGTTTTACAAAATAACTTATTTCCCTCCTCAATCTGCTCCACTCCCGCAAAAGGACAGGTTAAACATCTTTTATCACGACACAGACTAAATTTTTTTAGATTTTTTTCAAATTTTGTATTAATAGAAAACATTTGATAGAGTAACTTTTTACCAGAGACCTTCCCCATATCAAAAGAATCTCCAGGGCCCCTTGTTAAAGCACGCGACGGACCTGGTGCCATATTATTTCCATTACTTTTTAATTCCATGTATTTGCAAATAAAGTACCTGAAAGGGAAAAAGATTAGTAAAAGAAATCCTACAGTCAAGGTTGTTAACCGAAAGGTTTGAAGCCATTTTGAAAAAAGGGGGGAAAACAATTTTCGGGTATTTTCGGGTTTTATTTCATTCATTTGTTTATATATTTCTACATTTATAAATTCCTATATATATATATATATATATGTGTGTGTGTGTGTGTATATGTATATATATTATACAAATTCACGTATTACAAATTATTTAACACGTTAAATGCGATGTCAACCATTCTAGATTTTAGACATTTTGTCATATATCTAACTGCTGGAGAAATCATCTTGAAACTTTAGGAGTGTGCAGAACATGTTATACTTCAAATATTTCAGTGAAAATTTTACCCCAAAAGTAAAAGCAGTACCAGTAAAAAATTTAAAAGTTGAGCGCCATGTCAGCCATCGGTGGCTGACAGTGTCAAATATGATATAAAGCCGTGTCAACCGTCGGTGGCGAATATAAAATAGGATATAAAACTAAAAGTATTGCATTTAATAATTCAAAGTTTTAAGATCCAATTATTTCAACCATACTCCAAATGTACATTTTTTCTGAAAAATCCCTTATGATCTCACAAATCATAGTAAATAAACAAAAATATGTTACAGTTACAAGTTTATAAGGAATTTTTCACAAAAAAAAAGTACATTTGGAGTGTGTTTAAAATTAATTACGCGGCATGTGAAAAACCTCTTAAAAAATTTCAACTCTTGAAAAATATCTAAAATCTTGCTCGTTCTTTTTCGTACAATTCACTTAATTTTTATTCTATTCAAATGCACTTTCGATAAAAGTTGCCCAATACATCTAGCTATCAACCTATGCAATAAAAAATATTTTACCTTTCGCACATGCGCAGTAAAAATGTTTTTCATAAAAATACTCATATTTCATGAGATATTTAAGATATTTGTATTCCGATTGCAGTATATTGTTTTAAAAGTGTTTTTCCAACTTATCTGAAAATGGAAATAATTTTTGTTAAAAACTCTGTATATTATAAATAAAAAACATGCTGATTTTTTTTTTTTTTTTTAAGTTTTAAAATAAATGCTTATATCTCCTTTATTTAACGTGCTATCATCACACAAATTCATCCACAAATTGAACTGGGTCTATGTTGACATATCCTAAAGTTACAGCTCATTTCGTTTACTTAACGATACAGGGCGATCACAAACATTATTAATTTTGCTGATTTTGTTACCGGCCCCATAACTGTTGTCTTAAACCAATCTTCTCTGAAAAACGTGAGGAAGACCCAGTTCTTTAAATATTCAATGTTTGAAAACATTTCATTGAGAGATAAGTTTTTAATTTGAAAAAAATGATCGTTTGCAAATCTTGCTAACTATTAAACAGGGGTGTATATATTTGAATATACGTTAAGTAAAAGTATATAAATAAATAAGTTCTTATTTATCCATTAATAATTTTGTAAATGTAATCGAAACAATTTAGATTTGATTTTATTTTTCTTAAGTTAATTGTTTCTTATGTAATTGTTTCTTGAGTTTTATATTTAAGTGCTACACGAAAATTAGAAATAAATTTATTAATAGCAGAATTTATTATTACGATTAAATATTTATCAAATAAAAGGTCATATTATAATAATAAAAAATAAAATAAAATGCATGTTTATGAGTGCAATATTTTATTCATATTTTGGTTAAAGTCTACTTCATTTTTATTTAACTTTCCAAAGCGAAGAGGAAGGGCTCTTATAATGCACGATGCGTCGCCAAAGTGAGACGTGTCGCCAAAAATGGAAATACTATTGCAAACCTTCTCTTCTCCTCTCAGGAAAATGGCGTGGCAGAGTTGCCCTATGTGGGAAAAGGAGGTCAATGTTCTCGGCAGAGTTTTCTTATGTGGGTAATAGACATTAAAATTCTCGGCGGAATTGTCCTGTTCCGACAAAAATTATTTGCAAGAAACAATGCATTATACCAAAACAATTTACTGATTGCAGCAACATTATTGTAGACAATAATCTAACTATTTCTTTACGTATTACTTTCTACACTGCAGTACATTAAAAATGGAAACAGGTAATAATTTTTTCACTTCCACGAAGGCACTGGCTGCAAATTTTGTAAATTAGCGCCGAATTAGGCGATTTGGCGAAAGGTATAGTTTAGGACTTCCAAAAATTGGAACCCCTACCATCAATAGGAGTCAAGTTCTGGAAATTTCCGGAATGATTCGTTGATTTCTAGTTCAGAAATACTTCGAAAATTTCGTAAACCACTGACAAGACTCTCAATGAATTCAAATTCTTTTCAGATTTGAATTAGCGAAATTCCTTTTCGGTGTAGTGTGCTTAACGTTGTTTACTAGACTTTTGTGGTACAAATGACAATTTTGTTGGATTGTTTCAAGAATAACACTGGTCTACAGTGGTTCGGTAACAACGGCCAAATTATTATTTTTTTTATTAATTCCAATTTTTATTTAAATATCCGCAAGTAAAATGTCCCACCACGTCACATTTTTCTGTTAGAGTACCAGAAAATGTCAATTTTTACGATTTTTTATCATTATCACAGTATCACAGGTGGTAACCCTACCTCCTAGCAACCCAGAGTCCTGGCAACCATTTTTGTTCCATTTGTTTTGTTAAAGTATCAGAAAATAGCAAATTTTACTATTTTTTTTATGATTTTTACAATATAGTCGACAGCAAAAGTATCCGAGTCCTAGCCAATAATTCCGATATCAAAAAAGTACATTTAATACTATTTTGTTAAATAAATCCTTGTCGAATCATGTTCTCAGACCGATTAAGAACATGACTCGACAAGAATTTATTTAACAAAGTAGTATTAAGTGTCCTTTTATTAGACAGGGATTATTGCTAGTGCTCAGATACTTTTGCTGCCGACTGTATCACACATGGTAAACTTTCGTGCTATCAACCCTGCCTCCTGACCATCGTCTCTGCTGACAATCCCTGTTTGGCAACCCTGTATTCGTATCTTATCTGTTTTTTTTTTTGTGTGTGATTGGGCTTTTTTATAGTTAAAGTTTCATGTTCAAAATGGCAAGTTTTCTGTGTAGAACTTGTAAAACCGTACCCGATAGGTTTTGCTGTATTTGTGAACTATTCATATTAAAATCATAAAGTAGACATTTAACACAAGACGAAAGAAAGCCTGTTTTTTGTATTTTGGTTTTAAAATAACAAATAATAACAATTCAATCATTTAGTGTATTTTCCATGTTTTATCTCCATATTAACAGTATTCCCATGCTAAATTAATAATATTGATAGTAATAATGCGTCTTCTAAAGACTTTTGTACATTGCTTACAGTACAGATTAAATAATCATAACAAAAAAACTGTACGTGTTACAGATTTTTCACGATTATTTTTTAATTAATTCTGCACAACAAAATTAGTTGAAAATAGTTTCATTTCTCTAGTTTCATTTCAATAATTTCATTTCTGTTTACCCCTCCCCCCCAAAAAAGAAAAATAAATAAATAAATAAATAAATAAATAAATAAATGTCGACAAGTGTAATCATTGATTATCGATTTTTGCGGTACAAAGAACAATTTTATTTAACTGTTTCTAGAATATTCCTTAAATAAAGTGCATTCGTCCCTAGAAGCTACTTACGTCTTTATGAACTACATTCTACAAACAAAAATGTCGACAATTTTTAAAACAATATCATTACAAGCTCTATAATTAACTTCTGTTGAAATCTATGATGGTAAGTGATATATAATGGGCAAACAAATTGTGTTTTTGGACATTATGAATATAATTTTAGCATATATCTCCAAAACGGAAAATCACCGAAGGAAATGGAAGACTCAAAAGGGATGTACACGACTAGATGTTACAACAAACCTACATAAGAATTAGGGCTGTGCCGATTAATCGGTTCGGTTAATCGATCAATGCTTAGTCCCGATCAATTTTTTTAATCGAGTTAATCGGATCGATTAATTCGATTAAAAATTTTCAAAATCCGATTAAAATTTTCAAACTACGAATTAAAGGAAAAATGCTGTTCTGCCTACAAAATATTTTTTCACATATTTTCCTAACAAACATTCTAAGAAACATCCATCAAATAATGAAAAAGCAAAAAATAAAAAATAAATAAATAAAAAATAAATAAATAAAATAAATGAATAAATAAATAAATAAAAAATAAAATAAATAAATAAATAAAAACCTCACAAAAGAAGATGTTGCACTTTTGTTGATAGAGAAAAGGGGGAGGACAATTATTAAACAAAATGCCGCTTCATGTGCATGCTGGAGCAACACCACCTGTCTGTAGCCTTCTACAGAAAGTGTTGGCTAGGGCAATAGTATTCTCAGAAACAAGAAGCTTTCAAAAAATGGAAATACTAAAGATAAAAAAGAAAAGAAAAGAAGGGATTGAGATCCCTTTGCTGGGGAAAATGTCAACAGAGTTTTACAATATCTTCAAGCGTTTATTGTCTGTTCAGAATTGCTGATAGTAACTATCGAAGTAGAAACAGAAAATAACATTCTGTGTTCTAGTACGAAGTGATAAAGAAGAATTAACTTGTTAAATAAATCATTGTCGAATCATGTTCTTAGACTGTCTAAGAACATGATTCGACAAGGATTTATTTAACAAAACAGTATCAACTCTACTTTTTTTATATAGGATTTTTTGCTAGTATTCGGATCCTTTTGTTACCGACTGTACACAATATGAAAGTTTTATTCATCATTGAAATAAAATTATATATATATATATAATGAAAACCGATTAAAAATCCGAATAATCGACCGATTAATCGATTAATGAACTAGAATTAACCCAGTTAAAACTCTTAACCGTTTACCCGCCAATGTTCCAATAATGGAACATGATTTTTAAAATAAAAAATTTACATGTAAAAAAACTCTTATTAATATCACTTTTACATACAATTGAATATGACATTATAAAGTATTTTTTACAATAAGTTTTATTCTGTTTAGATAATTATTTATTTTTTTACGATTTTTTGAATTTTACTATATTTTGTCAATTTTACTCTCTCTTACAATTAAATTTACCAAAATTCCAGTTTAAATTGAAAAAACGCAATACTTTAAAATATTTCATTAGAAAACATATCCTACGGGAATACAACAAAAGCAAAATTTTATTTTTAAATTTTAATGGTAAAATTTACGTTTTTATGTCTCTGTTCCATTATTGGAACATTGGCGTTTCGAGAGTTCATTTTTCATTTATGTGCAAAGCATTGTATGATATTGCAAACATTATTTTCTTTTGCATTCTGATAAGAATAGTAACTTTTCTAAAGAAAGTAAACAGATAAAAGAGATAATAGGGGGAAAGTGAGGGATTATTTAGACTTCTTTTGTCCTCTAAAATTCGAAAAATAAGCAGGTACAAGATAATACTGTTTTCAAATGGAAGCTGCAAAACTTCGAAAGGATTATAGTATTGGCCCTTGACATTGATGTTCAGTTTAGTAAAGTCATAACAATAGAAAGAAATTATTTTTGATAAGGTGGCTGAATATGTGTGTGTGTTGGGGGGGAGGGAGGATTTCACCTGTGCCTTTGGAGACAAGTGCAGTTTCACATAAAAGGTGTCTTATTCCATATGTTTGCTGAAATAGTTATCAGTTTCCTTTCAGATAGCGTTTTTCTTATTAGTTTTGTTCGATGACAGTGAAAAAGGTGCATGTGTGCTTTCTATGTGTTTCATTTATAAAGTTTTCATAAATTTAACATCATGTCCAAAAGATGCCTCACGGTACAAGAAGCTGTGGCCTTTCTAGAAACTCTTTCGGATTCTGATTTGGAAGATGTAGATATTTGCCAGTTAGAGCCGGATGAACGTGGTGATATAACCGATGAAGAAGATATTGATGACAATAATTTAGACGCTGTTACGCCATTTGATGTGTGTGGAATGGTCGACGTCACTTTAAAAAAAGATGTAAGTACTCCAAATGAAGAGGAATTTCAGAAACCGGGTCCAAGTGCCAAGAAGAAACGAAAAACTGAAAACCCTGTAGTAAAATGGAAAAAAAAAGTGAAATTCGATAATCCAACAGAATTTGAAAAACCGGTACCAATATTGCATAAATTTCCAGAACTCATGGACTGATATATTTCATAAATTTTTTCCTGAAGAATATGTCGAATATCTTGCGGATATGACGTCACTTTATGCTTTGCAAAAAGGTGAAACAATTGATGTTTGCAAGAATGATATCTTACAATTTTTTGGTCTTCTTCTTCTAAGTGGATACCATTCAGTTCCTACTGAAGATATGTATTGGAATTCTGCGGAAGATACATGTGTTCCAATAGTTCCAACTGTTATGCCCCGCACTCGTTTCAGAAATATCAAGAAATTTTTTCATGTAATGGATAACAATAAGTTGGAAAATGGTGATAAATTAGGTAAAATAGCCCCGATTTATAAAGAGTTGTCCAAAAATTTCCAACAATTTGGAATATGGCATGAGAAGTTAAGTATCGATGAATCAATGGTTCCTTACTACGGTCGTCACTCATGCAAAATGTTCATAAGAGGAAAACCGATCAGATTTGGTTTTAAAGTATGGATGTTATGTTCTTCAACAGGTTATCCATATGCAATGGATATATATTCTGGGAAAAAATCAGAATCAGATAATAGTATTTCTGGACAGCTCGGACCGAGAGTTGTTAATGAGCTTTTATCTGTTGTTGGAGATAACTCACATCATGAAGTATATTTTGATAACTTTTTTACGTCTCATAATTTATTGTTGGAATTATCCCATAAAGGAATGCGAGCAACGGGAACAATTCGTGAAAATCGTACACAAAAATGCCCGTTGAAATCTAAAAAAGAACTTACCAAAGAAGACAGAGGAAGTTTTGATTTCCGATCTGACGGATCTGTTTATATCTGCAGCTGGAACGATAACGCGGTAGTGACTGTAGCATCAAACTGCTACACACATGAGCCTATAGGTAGTGTGAAACGCTATTCATGTGCAAAAAAAGGTAATATTGAAGTACCTCGGCCAAATCTAATAAAAAAATACAACGAAGGAATGGGCGGAGTAGATGTTTTAGATAAGCTTTTATCTAGTTACAGGCCTCAGTTGCGAAGTAAGAAATGGTGGTGGAATCTATTTAGTAACGCATTAAACATGGCAGTAGCTAGTTGGAATTTGCACTGCGAAGTGCATGCAAACTCTAAAAAACTATCACATTTGGAATTTAGAAGACAGTTGACGATGAATCTTTTGCGGAAAAAAGAGCGTCTTACCAAACATCCTGGACCTCGCAGTCATTTAAAAGTTGAATTAAGACAATCTGATGGTCATTATATAATATCTACGTCTCAAGGTCGTTGTGTTGTTTGCAAAAAGAACACTACAAAAAAATGTTTTCATTGTGAAAAGCGACTGCATGAAAAATGTTTTCTGTCGTATCACAGTCGCTGAAATTATGTGAGTATCATTTATAATTATCTTTTAATGTATCTATAGTGTCATAATATTTATTAATTGTTCATTATTTAAAGATAAATAAACAAAACATTTAATATTAACCGTTTAAACGCCGAATTAAGAAAGAATAGTCCCAATGACTTGAAATTTGGTTATTATATTAATTAAGAGTATATAAATACAATAAAGTTTTAAAATTAGGTGACAAAAATTTTTGAGTGTGTTTTTAGCCATGTTCCATTATTGGAACATTGGCGTGTTACATGATTATTTTTTGCATATTTTTAAAAGTTCATGAAAATAGTTAATTTAAAGTCTAATAATTATAATATCTTCTTAATCGATTCCCACCCCTAATAAGAATTAGCAACGTTCTACATCCAATCGCTTTTGAGTTATGCAAGATAGACACGCGCACCGGGAGAGAGGCTAGTTGTAACAGTTTTTATAAAGTTAAATATATTTTGATATATATTTATGTTTTCTTCTTTTCTGTTTTCTATACCATACATATTCAATTGTCATATTCATAAAAGAAACGTCCGTTAATTTTGTTGATTTTAGCGCAAAAAATATTTTTTCAAAATTATTTGCCTGTTATAATTTGCCCAGTTCTGAAGCAAACTGTTACAGATATGAGAGAAATACTAACAATAAAAAACAACAATATTTCAAAATGCTTTTGTCATCAATCATTTTGTTAATTTTACTAAATTAATGAATAAAAGGCAATTAATAACCACAATTAAATTATACCTTCTTCGTATAGTAACAGTACAGTCGGTAACAAAAGTGTCCGAACACTAGCAAAAATTCCAAAGTAAGTACACTTCATACGGTATTGTTAAATAAATCCTTGTCGAATCCTGTACTTAGTGTAAGAATATGATTCGATAAGGATTTATTTAACAAAACCGTATGATGTGTACTTTTTTTACACAGAATTTTTTGCTAATGTTCGAACACTTTTGTTACCGACTGTAAATTACATCAAATAGATTATAATAAAATAAAAAGAAAATAATTATAAGATAAAAAGAACTTTTTATATACTATGTTTTTAAATTTTCTGTTGAATCATATAAACTTGACAATTCTATGTATTAATAAATACATTTTAAAAAATTTGTTGATGAATTAGCTCATCAATTTGAAAGAAAATGATCAAATGCATAATAAAAAGAGCAGTTACAAGAAATTTTTAAAGATTTAATAATTGAATAAAAGTATTTAAAAAAAAATGCATTGTCATCGTGTTCTGAGCTATTCTAAAAATTTCAAATGTCTAGCTAGTGGGAAAGTTATAGCTATAAAACTATATTAGCACTTTATTAATGTGTATAAAAATTTTAAAGTGATAATGATATCAATTTTTGTGAGATGCATAATTTAATTTTTTACAATTTTCAGTTTACGTTTAAGTTAATGTATTTATTTTTCTGACGAAAAAAAATGAACTCGCAAACTTTTTTGGCAACAATTAAATTATAAATAAAACTTAAATGGCTAATTTTAAAGCTATTATGAGGTTATTATTTTCACATTTCGTTAATTAATTAAAAGCAAGCATTTATTAATTGAATAAAAGTATTAAAAGAATGCATTGTCATCGTGTTCTGAGCTATTCTAAAAGTTTCAAATGTCGGGAAGTTAGTTAAAAATCGATTGGAAGATTTGTACTGGACAAACAAACAAACAAACAAGAAAGCGAGTTGATAAAAACATGGTAATTGAATCACTAATCAACATTAAATTCAGTGTTAGTCAGAACGGCAGTTAATACAAACAAGTGATATTTTGTTCCTCTCACACATTTAACTGTGTCCACATTTTTGTTAAGCATTGTACCCATTCTTCTACCACAGAGAGGCAGTAGGCATCTCCACAAGCTAAGCAAAACCACTCTTTTGATTCAGAATCTTTAACTGGAATCAAAATCATTTTCTTTATATTTTTATCCTTTCGTTTTTTTCCCCCCTTCCTCTAATCTCCCCCCCCCCTTTTTTTTTCTCTTCATGTTTTTGCTTATTTTTAACTATCTCTTCAAAGTCCTTTTTTAATTCTGTCGGGTGTGTCAGTTAAGATGGCAGATTTTCTTTTGCATCGGCCACTGTTAGAATGTTTTAGAGATGAAGCATTAGGAAGAGGTCTGATCTTTGATGGTGAAAAATCATTTTTTTTATATTAAGTGCCTGGCGGTCCTGGAATCGGATCAGTAGATATTTCACTGTTCATCTTGTTTATAACCTCAGTACAGTGATGCCAGATTGGGGATTTTGTCCCCATTTTGGGGATTTTTGAGGCTTCTGGGGACAATTTTGGGAACCAAATGTTTGTGGGGACTTTTTTGGGGAATTCTAGAAGTTTTGGAAACAAATTTGGGGAGTTCTTCAACTTTTTGTCAATGTTGGCAACGTAATGATTTATCCCTACGACTAGGGACTTTCAATAGCTTTATTGTTATTTGGGGATTTTTTTCAAAATTTGTCTTCATTTGGGGAAAAATCTGAGCTTAAATCTGCTTGATTATTATTTTTTTTTTTTTCTTTTCCCTTTTTAGTAGAAATCAAGTTAGGGATTTTTTAGAAAACAAACCCTGATTTGGGGAAATTTGAAGACCTGTTTGGGGAAATAATTTTCGACCATCTGGCATCACTGCCTCAGTATTGCTTATATTCAATTTCGATAGTCATTGTAGTAGTAATCCGGGCTTCTCAAGACCCAGTGGTCTCTCATCATCAATTTCAGTTGAATTCATTTTTTTTTTTTTTACTTCTCTATATCAGAATTTGGGCAGTCGATGACGATGACATACGAAGGTTTAAAGATATTATCTTGAAAAATATCAATATTTATAGGCCACAAACCGCTTACTTTGAATCGACTCATGATATTTAGAGGGCTTGCTGCCAGTGGTAAATATTCTTTCACTATTCCAGGAATATCATAAATGGTTGTGGCTTTACCTGAATTCTGGTTTATCCATGCTGTCTGTGATCTGTTCAAATAGTTTTTTAATAGGCCGTAAACCCCCACATCCAAGGGCTGCAAGTGGTGGGAGCAGTGAGGAAGAAACGATAATATGGTTACATGTTGGTTTTGCCTTTGTTTACAGTCGACAGCAAAATTATGCAAAATTATTCGAACGCTAGCAATGATTCTTATACAAAAAAAAAAGTACACTTAATACTGTTTTGTTAAATAAATCCTTGTCGAATCATGTTCTTAGGCTGACTAAGAACATGACTCGACAAGGATTTATTTAACAAAGCAGTATTAAGTGTATATTTTTTATACAAGAATTATTACTAGCGCTCGAGTAATTTTGCTGCCGACTGTACAACTGAAATGTTCACATGGGAGCTGTGATTATCAAGCAGCAAAAGGACAGAGAGCTCTTTTGAAGTATGTACATGTTTTATGAAGTGGTTTATGAATTTAAAAAACTATTTTTCAGTCATCCAACCGGAAGAATTTTCAGCTCCAATCTATTCATTGGACAAATATATCCATCTGCCGGATTCTAGAAAACATAAACATCGGTGGATTACTGTTACCCACGGCATTTACAGAACAAGCAAGAGTTATGAGCGTACCTCTTTAGGCGAAAGTAATGCACAAACTGACCAATGAATTATAAACCTGTAAGAGTTTCTACAAAAGCTCGCTTGCGGAGAAGGTCTGCAAAACCTGTTACAAACCTCTGGGGAATGTTCTGCTTGTATGAAAATGGTCACCTGGTGTTACTTGAGGATAATAAAAAAAACCATACAACACCTGAATACATTGATAGATTAAATGTATCACTCAATGTTACATTTTTACTCCGAAGTTAACGGATACTTTGTGCTCGATGCAACCATACATTGTGGCAGATTGGTTCGAGATTGGTTAGTGAACGCCAAGGGCGTAGCAATTCAAAAAACATGGGAGGGGCTCAAAAATATTCAATTTAAAAATTACTCAAAATTAATCTTAACAAAATCAATTAATAATTAGATGTTAATTAGTATTCACTAATTATTAGTGTTAATTATAAAATATTACCAATTATGAGCATTTATAACACATTAATTTTGGTGATTCTTTTATTTGGCATTAAAAGGAAGTTAATTAATGGGGGGGGGGTCTTGAGCCCCCTGAGCCCCCCCCTTACCTACGCCTTTGTGAACGTCAATCTGACTTATAACAGTTTCCCTAGATGCCGCAAAACCCAGATCTTAATCCAGTAGAAAATGTTTGGGACATTTTGGAAAGGAGTATCCGTCAGCAATCTCCTCTTCCATTCAATTTACAGGATCTTTAAGTCTGTGTAGCCAATGTATGGTAAACTCTGGACATAAATGCACCCCAGAAGCTTATAGAATCGCTGCCCACACGAATACTGGCTGTTATTCATGCAAAATAGAAGTCCAACGTGCAAAAGAAGGTCCAATAAAATATTAATTTAAAGGTTTCTAATTCATTGGGCAGTGTGTACAGTATCAACTTGCTTTTGACCACGTGCAACAACCATTTTTTTCGGGTTTTGCACGGTTGTAATTCCAATCTTATCGATGTTCCATAATTTATAGAATAAAGAATAGAATGAATAATTTGTTTGTTAACATTTAAAGTAAAAAGTTTAATTAAATGAATCAAAACACAAGAGGCAAGTTGTAACATGGTACGACTTGCCCCAAAATTTTGTTTCAACTTGCCCCCATCATATGATTTTGGATATTTTTGTTCATTTACAAAAAATTAAACAATTTATGCATAAAATTAAACATGCATTTAATAACTAAATACATAGACAAATTAAATAATTATAAACATTTCTTTAAAATGAAATTTAACATATCTTTAATCAAAATTTACGGAATATGTTTTTCCCACTAACTAGCTAAGACGTAGCATATGTACACAACCTCTTATTAACAGTTTCTGCGTAGTATTGATAGTTCTTGCGTAATAAAACTCGTAATAAGAATCATATTTATATAAATATTTAATAAAAGATGTTACAAACTACAGCATAAAGGGCGTGTTACTTCATATCCATGTTACAGCTAGCTCTCCTGCATAAGAAAAGAAATAAAGGACAAAAATTTCGCACGGGTTTGCTAGTGACTAATATAGCAGGAAAAAACCCACAACATCTTTAATAATGTTAGATAATAACTGCAGATTTATACGGAAGAAATCCAAAATCTCTTTAAATATTTCATGTTTATATATTATCTATATAAATAAAGAGAAGTGTCTGTGTGTGTATGTGTCTGTGTGTGTGTGTGTCTGTGTGTGTAGCTGCGCTCTAGTGCTCACACTACTGATCGCAGAGCTTCCAAATTTGGCATATAGGTACCTGGGACCCTGCAGGTGTGCACCTCATCGAGATTTTTTCGAATTTCGAATTTCAATTTTTTAAATTAACGTTTTTACGATTTTAAACATTGGCTTTAATGTTTCATTTTTCATGAATTTATTCTTCGATTGTAATCGTCTGCGTATCTTAGCAAGGGATATTATGCAATTCATTTTTTGTTTAATACATTCATTTGAAGGCGATTTTCTTTTTTTTTTCTTTTTTTTTTTTTTTTATTATTATTATTATATTCATTGAAAATCAAATGGTAATGCAATCCGCGTTTGTAATGATCGATAGATGGCACTTTCTCAACTGCAGTTGTTAGTAAATTATAATAGCCACGTGCATTTATTATTGTTCTTTCTTGTTGTTCTATCATTGTTTCAGCGTGAAAGCTATCAGTGGTGTGATAATTTCACCTTAGCCCACCAGAGGGCGAGCATTTCATTACAATCGCGGATAGAAATAAATTGCTACGTTTATGTATAAATTTTATAAGTATAGCAACTTTTTATTTTTCATTTTTTTTTTAATTAATTCCTTTAAAAGAAAAATCTTTTATTATTATTATTATTTATAATATTTATTGGGTGAAAAAAAAATGGTAGTTTACAGTAGAAAGGATTAAACTGATTAACGCATGGTTCAAAAACTAAAATATATAATAGATGCTGAGATACAGTCATCTTTGAAATCGTAGTTCTTAAATAACAGAAAATCCGCAAGTCGTCGATAAATACCCAGTTTGAAGTGCCCGGGAAAGACCTTTCGTAGACAGTGGGAAACTGGACCCGATGCAGTACGGGCAGAAAAAAAGAGCTGCCTGGCTACGGGTACCCGAAGAAGCGAGATCTAAAGCAATTTCAATGTTTTTTTTTTTTTTTTTTTTTTTTTTTAAGTTTTATTTGTAATGTGATGTAAAAAATAAATACTGATCAAATTCTTTTGAAAATTCATTTAAATATAGTGACCAGCGAAGCGGGCGTAGCCTGCTAGTATGTATATATTTTTGTTAAGTTTATATTAAATAATATTTAAAGGTTTCTCGAGAAACATTCTTTTGTAGTTAGTCATCTTGGCAATCGCTCTAAAGAATCTTGTAAGCACTGTCAGTTTAATTATGGCCACCCTCTATGACTATGTTATAAGCAGACAATACCTAACCTTGGCGACAGCAAAGGCTCATATTCTTCTGCTGAAAAATTTGTTTCTATAATTACTCATTACCCATTTTTTTTTTTTCTTTCTTCTATATTCAATAGAAGAAAGTATTGGATTCGTAAAAATTTTCGACATCGGGTTTTTGATGGATTTACACGTTTTGAGAGCTGTAGAACACGATTTGACCATTTTTAGAAAATGTCTGTCTGTCTGTCTGTGTGTGTGTGTGTGACAAAATTTTGTGGCAACTGTATCTCAGGAACTACTGCACAGAATTTCATACAAATTGGTATGTAGTTGCACCTTGACATAAATTAGTGCCTATCAACTTTTGGTAAAAATTGTCTAACAGGTTGCGTTGCCATCCCACATTTTCTAAATTTTTAACATGGTGATATAGGACAAAATTTTAAATGTGCATAAAGGGAATTACTTTTTAGTAATCATTATGACATTTACAAGAATTATTTAAAATAGAGATAGTCAACTGGGAAAATATTTTTGTATGTGTAGGAGCCTTGTCAATCCCCCTGGGGGGGGGGGGGGGGGAACTCCCTCGAGGGGAGTAATTTTTCAAGATGGGCATCTTTCGAAAGGTCTCGTCAATACCTTTAAAACGAATGGTTGAACTATAAATCTGTGATAATTTAAAACAAAGTTATCGATTTCTTTTTACTTTTTACGAAAAAAAAATCGTAATTAAAAAAAAAAAAAAATTAACAAAATTTAACCAAACTTGGTATTTAGTTGGCCCCTGACATAAACTGGTGCTGATTAGATTTGGGGATCAATCGCATGACAGGAGGCGCTGTGATCGTATTTTTTCTAAATTTTTAACATGGTAGTACAGGACAAAATTTCGTATAAATGTACATAATGAGAGTTATTCTTAACCTGTGGTTGTAAAATTAATACGAATTATTAATAATAGTAGTAGTTAATTAGGAAAAAAAATTTGTGCATTTGGGAGCATTTGCCCCACGGGGTGGGGTAAATTTCCAAGATGGGTATCTTTCGAAAGGACTAGTCAATACCTTTAAAACGAATGGTTGAACTATAAATATGTGATAATTTAAAACAAAGTTGTTGATTTTTTTTACTTTTAACGAAAAAAAAACTTGGATTTTTTTTTTTTTTTTTTTTTTTGAATATTGTTACTGAGTGAATTCGTATAGGAAAATATAGAAGAAAGTCTTGTGGTGGCCACAACATGCTAGTTTAATTCTGTTTTCACAATCAGAAAAGTTACAGTCGTTAAATTAGTAGGGGAGAGTGGGGATGAATGGAAAAATTTTCATGTTTTTATTGATAACGTTGGCTGTATGTAATTCAAAATTTTGTAACATCCCAGCAAAACCTCAAATGACGGCCAGCATGAGGCCAAGTGCTGGTTGCCAGCAGTAGCTGCAATTGGCCCGCCGGTGGCAAAAGTTAACGTTGCCGCAGGGAATATGTTACGCCGGCCATCAGTTGGCCGTATTCAACCGATCCATTGTTGGCAGCCAGCAGTAAGTTAAAAATAAGTTAGTGGGCCGGTGAAAGGGTCGTTGCTGGCAGCTAGCAGTATGATGAAAATATGTAATGGGCCACTGTTGGTAACGAACATTAGGTTGGAAATTGTTAGAGGGCCAGTGTTGGGCCATATGGTGGCAAATATAGTTTTTCCATGTTGTTGCTGGCAGCCTACAGTGGGCCAGCTGTGGCAAACATAAAAAATTACATTACTGCCGGCAGTCTTCATTGGTCCTTTATATTTTCCTATTAAGGGCCCGCTTCACTCACCGTCACCGGAAGCCGAAGCCAACGTTATTCTATGGGAAATTTTCTTTACAAATAACTTATTAACGAATACATATTTTTAAATTCTGTTTTCACATTCGGAAAATTCCCAACTGTTAAATTGACGGACATTTTAAAAAAAATTATTTTTTTAATTTTTTATATTTCATTTTGAAGCTGCAAAATACGAATTTTTAATATGTGAAATTTTTCATTTTGCAATTTCAAAATAAAATTTTAATAATTAAAAAAATACATCTTTAAAAAAGGTCCAACAATTTAAAAGTTGGGAATTTTCTGAATGTGAAAACAGAATTTAAAATATGTATTGATTAATAAGTTATTTTTAAAGAAAGTTTCCCATAGAATAACATTGACTCGGACTTCCGGAGACGGTAAGTGAAGAAAGCCGTTAATAGGCCAGCAGTGATTTGGTTATACCTAGTATATTATTTTATTGGTGATACCTTTAATTTTATTAGTGCTTTTTTTCTTTTTCTTTCATTCATTTTTTCTTTTTTTTTTTTCTCTCTTTTTTCTGATGAGGTAGCAACCAGTTTTTTCTATGCATCCAATATTTAATTTGATTTTGTACATATTCATTTTTAAATACTATTTACAAGTATTTGATTCATACACCATGGCTATAAATTCAGGATTTCTAGTACAGCATATAAGAAATATTCAGTTGATCCATTACATTTTTTGGAATGAAGTAGATTATGTTTTTTGTTTTTTTTTAAGTGTTCAAATTTTAATATGTTTAATTTTGTTAAGTTATTTGATATAATTAAATGTAACTTTACATGTGAAAATTATAAAATATTGAAACCAAAATTGTTATAAAAAGAGCATTGTAAAAAACTAAACACCATAAACTCAAAAAAAAAAAAAAAAAATCAGCAATTGTTTCTGGTCGAAATACCCCAAAGGCTCTTCATCAGGCGAAACAATGTGGGCATGAGTGCAGCAAAAATAATTTGCTGCATTCACGCTTTTTGTTAGACTCACGAAGGGATGTTTTATTATTTCAACCTGAAAGAACTGATACATTTTTTTTTTCATTGGGGTGGGGGAGGGGCAATGATTATGTTTATTTACAAATGTTTCTATTTATTACTATCAGGATTTCTTCGCTTTCTTGTCCCTACACTTAAGAGGCCTCAGGAGTGATTTGACGTTTCTCTTTCTCTAGCGTTAATCTATAGTGTTTTTTGCTTTACCAGTTCTTCTAATATCTCATAATGTAATTAATATTTTTTTAAAATTTCAAAAGGATTATTATTTTGTTCTTCTCTTTTCTTTTCGCTACTTTTCCATTTTTTAAAAAACTCATTAATTGTATTTTTAAAAAATTATTGAAATTTGTTTGTCAAAGTAGAGTTGAAAAATTGGACTTTGAACTGCTTTTTCTGAAAAAATATTTGGTTTATCGAAATTTGATTAAGATACGAAAAATGTTCTTTCAAATGCCTATTGATAGACTTAAAAATATTTTGTATGTGCTTAATAATAAATGCTCCAGTAGAAAAATAATCAAAGAGAGATGAACGCAAAGTCATATATTTCCTACCCCCTCTAGTAGGGAAAAAGAAAATCCCTATTTCTAATGGGCGTTACACCTGTCAGCGTTGATAGATGTTTATCTTATCTATTCTTTTTCTTTCAACAGCTGCAGGCACTTTTGGAGTCTCTGAAATGACCATTTGTGGTCGTAGCAGCACCTTTCATGAAATGAAATACCAAATAATAGTTTGCTTTCGTACGTTGTCAGGGGTTGATCCAGGTTTTAATTTTTGGGGCCCATTTTTGTGAAAAAAAGAAAAAAAAGAATTGTCGCTAGAAACCTTTCATTTTAGCAGATACTCTGTCTAATGTTTAATTTCAAGTTAATAGCATTTTATTAAACAAGTATAGACACTCATTAAAAATAATGCTGTAAACATGGAACAAATTTACAAAAGTATTACTTTTTTAAAACAAAATTTTGTGAAAGGGCTGTTTTTATAGATTTGAATTTTGTGAAGGGACCCATTTTCTGAATTTGAATTTTGTGAAGGGACCCATTTTATGGATTTGAATTTTATGAAGGGGCCCATTTTAAGGATTTGAATTTCGTGAAGGGGCAGCGAAAGGGTTCCAATTTTTGCCTGGATCGACCCCTGATCAGGCCCTGATTACCCAATAGGCCCGAGAAGCATGCATTTCCCCCTTCCCCTGGAAAATTTTGAAAGGGCCCCAAATGAAGCAAAATATGGGCCCCGAATTGTCAGGTTGTGGTCTAAATGCATTGTCTGATTATAAGAAGTCACAGTACACTTGACAGCACAACTATAATTTCTAGATTATATAGGAAATATGCTAATGAAGCTTTTACACATTCATTTATAATAATTTCATATATTGTGGTGAATATAGGCTTTCACTAGTTTATATTTTGGTACAAAAAATAAGTGAAATTACTTGTCTACATTTTAAGCAAATTTAGTTGTCCGCAATTCCAAGTAACTACAAAATATAATGAAAAAATTATAAATTTTTCAAGATGTTTGTATGCGGGAAGCCCTCAAATGGATTTGTGCTTCCCTTCAGTTGTAAGGTTAATCGGGTCCTGCCCCTGATTGTTAATAAATAAATAAATAAAATTAATTAGAAATTAACTTAAAAGATCTTTTTTTTTATTCTTTATTTATTTCACACTAATGGGAAATACTTTTCGAGTAACGTTTCCCGAATTTACTCTAAAATATTACTAATACAGTTGTCCTTGTTGTATTTCATGGTCTAATAAAAATATGTTTTCTAAAGGTCTGAAACCAAGGAACAAGTGTTATTTAAAAACAAAATTTGATAATAATAATAATAATAATAACAACAATAATAAAGTGCTTAAAAGCTTAAATATATACATGTGTGTCTAAAATAACTAAAATCACATAACGTTGCTCTATTCTTACGTAGATTTTTGGTTACTGATAGTAAGTGGTTTTGGCCCGTTTCTTTGCACACATTCCATAAAAGAGCATGAAATTAAATCATTGCTTATCCCCCCCCCACACACACACACACACACATATACATACCTACCAAATAAAATAAGAATAAAAAAATAAAAATAAAAAAATAGAGTTCAACCATTTGAGGACACTAGCTCCGTTTAATAAATACAGTTAATATAGGTGTGAAAATTTTCAAGGGCTGCCTTGAAATGTGGTGCTGAATTCATGTTTTTTTAAATTTTTGCTGATTTTAATTTCATGTAAAATTATTTTGTTTTTATTGAATTTTTTCATTTTATATGTTTAATTTGTCTTACAATGTATAACAAACTCTCCAAATACCATTTATTGTAGGTAGCTGTATGTTATATCATTAATATTATATCATTATGTTACATCATTTGTCTTCTTTCCAATCTACATGCAAGTAGCAGTTTTCAGGAGTTTTGCATGTCAGTTTGTTTCACCCCTGTTATTTCATGTACGTTAATTCTTTTCAATTTCAACAAAATTTTATTTAGTTTTTACGTAAAAGAAAAAAAAAAAATGTGTGTCAATGAGACTTGACTGCCTGCTTCTGTTTTAAATAAAGAAAATTATAAATTAATGAATAATAAAAATGTATGCAAATACTATAAATTGCCCACCACACCCCTCAAAAAAAAAAAAAAAAAAAAAGGTTGGTTTTTACGTCGCAGTAGTGCTACGCAATTGGCAATCGGCGACGGTGTGGGAGTCACACCTAGAGGTGGTCCGGAGATATTCCATCACAATTTCGATCCTCTACGAAAGGAATCGCTCTCCTGCTTCGGTGAGCCACAGAGGTATAATTTTGATGAGAACATGGAGGACATTGCGGCCATGACAAATTTTATGTGCAGGATGGTCTTTGGCTGGCTCGAGTACCGAACCCGCAATCTTCCAATTACGAGCTCGGCGCTCTAGCAACTGCGCTACCGCCTCCCCCCCCCCTAAAAAAAGAAAGAAAGAAAGAAAAAAGCTGTTTCGGACCGAAAGGACAGAATGACCTTTTATCAGGCGGAAAAGCAAACACGAGTGCGGTGTCAAAATAATAACGCAGTTGGTGCAGGGGAAGAGGGGTTGCTTTGATGCTGTATTTGCTCCCCTTTCATTGATATATATATATATATATATATATATATATATATATATATATTATTTTATTTTTTTGATTAAATAAAAGAATGAGAGAATGAGAAAAAGAATGAGATCGATTAATAGACAGTCAAATAAATCACCACAGAAACATACACATGCCAAAAAAGTAACAATTATCTGAATTTAATTTTTTCAGATAGTACTTTAATTTTTTACATTACATTACCTGTTCAAAACATAAAAATCTGGTATGAAACAACCACACGACTTCCATTACCTACTATTATATGTATTATATGCACTTTTTGGAGATAATGTGATCAGAATACATAGAATTGAGCTAATGCTAATGAAATAGACAACTAAATTCAAATAACTATTGCAAAAAGAAGAGGACACTTTTAAATCTGAACTAATACAAAAAAGAGAAAGAAACACGTTTTAGACATATTTCATTCCAGTGATATCCACCTACCTTTTGACCATTTGTCTTCTTCCTTCATTTTTATTAACACGCTTTTTTTAGCTTCACCTGTATGTATGTTTGTAACCGCTCTGGAAGCAGACAAAAAATCTATATTGTAAAAAAAGACTTTCCCTACGTGAACGATGTGGCAGTGAGGTAAAGCTCCGGGCTACGAACCTAAAGGTCTAACGTTCGAACCCAGTCAGGGGAGATTTTTTTAAAAATGGTTTTTATTTAATTCTAAATTATTTATTTATTAAAGATTTAAAAGTATGTAAATATTATGGTGTATCACTCACTTGATTTTCTCTTACCCTGCATTTTAATACTATAAAGATAGACATTTTGTGCTTTTTGGTTCACATTTCAATAAAAGAGTTTTTTAATTTTTTAAAAGTATAATTTTATTTTGAATAACCTCGCCTGTTTTGTCACATTCTCTCCTCTTTGCATCTGGGCACAAAGCTAAAAGAATTGAAATGAAATAATTCTACAGTTGTTCGAATTATTTCTCCCATCGCTTTTTGTGATTGTTTGAATACGCCTAGTTCAAAAACCTTTATAATGAAAAAATGCATGTGTATATATATGTCTATAATGAAAAAATATATAATGAAAATTTTAACGCTCGAGTTTACGATAAAAGTATTTTTTCATTGGAAATTCGTACAATAAACACTGGATTGATGTTTTGGAGGGAACACTTATTAATATAAAAATATTGCATAAATACTCAACGATTATAGTAATATCTAAATGTTTTGGAAGTATTTTATATGAAATTAGATTATTTGTTAAATTAAAATACATTGCCAAGGGAATAAATATATTAAAAATGCGCATGCACTTTTTATTTATTTTATTATTATTATTATTTACTAGCACGCTACGCCCGCTTCGCTGGTCACTATATTTAAATGAATTTTCAAAAGAATTGGATCAGTATTTATTTCTTATATCAGTTTGAACAGGGGAGCAGCCCCGGCTCACCGCTCGAAGAGCGGTGTTGAGCTATACAAGGACCGAAGTCCAAGTAGGGCTGTCCCGAATCTTATATCAGTTTATAAATAAATAAATAAATAAAAACTATTGAAATTGCTGTTAGAGGTCTGCACGGGCCAAAACGATCCGGCCCGTTTATTTTTTACCAGTGTATGGCCCGGCCCGATTTAAAAATATGTAAAAAAAAAAAAAAAAAAAAAAAAAAAAAATGTATGTTTTTCTATGAAAAAGATTTTTAGTATGTATTTTGCAAAGGTTTTATATAGCCAAGCAATAGTATGTTCTTTAACAAAACTGCTGAACTTTTACAAGATAATTATATATAATCAGAAATTCATTATTACAGACAAGGCACAAACAGGAAGTCAAATCGAAAATATTAACATTCATCAAACAATATAGGAAGGTATTTAAAATGGTTAATACTAATAAAAATGCACTTTCAACCATTTCCTGTTATATACCGTAATGTATCCGAATCTTTCATGTGATCTGGTAAACAAAACTTTAATGCTAATCCAATCCTATTCAATAGAAAGTTGCGTTTGCCCATGCTAAAAATGATGTTACTTTCATCCACTGGAAAAGAGAAAAAGTTACAGCGGAAGGATTTTTATAGCTTTCATACCATCTAAACTCTACAGACCATAGGAAACAAAGCCTTATACACAGTAATGTATCTAATTACCTTTGTTTGTACATGTGCACAAACTGTTAGTGGCATGCATACCATTTTGAATAGGAAACCATCTAATATTACTTTAAATAAAATATATTAATTTCGAGACATGCTAAAAATATTTGCTGAAAATCCGATCGCAAACAGACATACTGATAGACAATTAAATTGAAGTTACAGACATTTTTTAATAAAATAAAATTTTATGTGACATACCAGCCTGTAAAATTATGTAAAATAAATGACTGAATAAATATTTTATCATTTAACTCAACTTATTATTCAGGAAATAGAGTAATAGTAGTATACAAAATACTTGTAATACGTTTTTATGATTTCATAAATATATACAGTAATGCGTTATGCATTTACTTCTCCTTTATTTTAACAGACACAAAGGGGAGTATTTTCCATATTGTCTTTATCTATCAGCAAATGTTCTTTTTACGAAAATTGAATTATATATTTTTGATGGTGTTCTGATAATTCATAATTGCAAATGCTTAGTGCTTATAAATTTGAAAAAAAAAAAAAAAAAAAAAATGATTTAAATAGTATTTAATATAGAAATTTGTCTTTAAATAAAAAACAATGAATAATTATTTAATTAAACTAGTACCTAGATGACTGAGTTCCCTCGTTTTCACTGTAAAACATCATTTGCAGTGATTTGTTTTCGGGGAATATATTTCTTATTTGTTTGCCCTCTATGAAGCGTAAATATATTTTTCAGTGATTTTAGATAATTAAAAATATAATCGTTTAAAATATTCCGCATATAATATACATATGTATATTCCAAGTGCATTTTCAGTTCTCAACTGCAAAATTAATTATGTGCTCAAATTATTATACACTGTTAATGATTAAAAAATAAATAAATAAATAAAAAAAAATAAACAAATTTATTTAAAGTAATTAAAAAAAAAAAAAGAAGAGAAAGAGAAAGGAAAGAAAATTAAATTGATTACAATTTTTCCTTCTGTCGCAGGTCTCTTTTGAAAGTACGATGTAATGAATTATTTTTTTTTCCCTTCTGTTGACACAAATAAATAAATAAAGCTTTAAGATAATTTATTTTAATTTTTAATTGTTGCCAAAAAAATTTACGCGTTAATTTATTTTTCGACGCATAATAAAATATACTTTCACGCGAATAATAATAATAATAATAATAATAATAATAATAAAAAAAAATAAAAAAAACTTTGTCGGTACTGTACGTTTTAGAATTGATTAATCCGCGTTTGTAATGATCGATAGACGGCGCTTTGTGAACACTGCAGTTGTTAGTAAACATTAGCCACGTGTGTTCCAATAGTGTTCTTGTTATTCTACTTAATATTCGTACTATAATTTCTCCGCCATTACATTATGGAAAATTGATTGTTTTTGGAAAAAATACTTCAGTTTATTCAAAGTTCGATCGGAAGTAGATTTTTAACTGAAGTTGAACAAATATTAATTTCAAATCATCTGATTAATTCTTTACTTCCATTAGCCGAAGCAACTGAAATTTTAAATTCGTCATTTGGAAATAAATGGAAGCTCAATTCTGGATTTCTTGATGCTTTGGATTTACACTGTGGCACACAAAAGTATGTGTTATCTTTTTTACCGTATTTATTCATTTTTATTCAATAAATATATGTGAAACTAAACATCGGCTAGCAATGGCGGCTATATGGAATTCGAATTAAACCATGTTTATTGTAATTTCACCGTAGCCCACCAGAGGGCGAGCATTTCATTACAATCGCGGATATTAATTTTCTTTTCTTTAGTTTTTTTTTTTCTTTCAAAAAGAAAAAGAAGGAAAGAAAAAAAAAAAAAAAAAAAAAAAAAAAAAAAGATTTTGACGAAATTCTGGCAAAAACAGAATTTAGTTTAGTACGGAGATTATTAGTTTTTTTTTTTTTTTTTTTTTTTTTTTTTTTCTTTCTTTCTTTTTTCGAATTATAACACCGCTTTCAAATTATTCAATTATATTTTCGATAAATTTTCGATTTCGATAAATGTCCAACCATCGTAAAACTGGCGACAACGTTTTATCCGTAAATTGAGAAGACTAGTAGTCCTCCGTCCTAAAAATCTGGTACATTCAGCGAAAATATCGTTATTAAATTATTGAAAGTATTTCATTGCTTTTAAAATTCGATTATCTACTTAAACTTTTCCCTGACACCTTTATTGAAATTTAAATAGGTAAAGAAAAAGTAAATCATAGTTGTCCATCACAAAATTAAAAAGACAGTTTATCCCATAATTATGGATTATATACGATAAAAATAAATGAAACAAAGTAAAAATAAAGACTAGCTTCACTAAATCAATCCATTTTCCTTTTCTTTTTTCTTTCTGTCTTTTTATATTTTTGTCAATACAAATAGATACCATATGTTTGGAAAGATATTTAAAGGGTGTTTGAAGAAGGGAAAAATTGTGGGGTTATTGGGGAAGATCCTCTTGAAATCCCCCAGAAAAAAGGGATTGTCTCGTCTACAACCGAAATGTTTGCTATTGAATGGGGGGAGGCAGAAACCATCCTTCTCTTTCGCTAACCCTAAAAAATGAATTCCCACGTCACTCCTTGGAAGCCTATGAATTTTAAAAAAAAGAAAGAAAGAAAGAAAGGAAAGAAAATCAATAGATAAATATATATATATATTTTATATTACTTTAAAATTAATAACTAAAGCAAAGTTCACTGAAATCACATAAAACCAAGTTTTGATTCTCCGCTGCTTTAGCAGCGTCTTCGTCTTTCGCGCAATGTTCCACCCGGGTCTCCACTGCCTTTGATAGAGCCTTATCCGACAGGTTCAATTTGTGTGTTTATCGGTAGTCAGGCGATGCTACTATTATTCAAGAACTACAGTTTTACTATAACTCAGCATCTATTAAACATCTTAGTTTTGGTACCATGTATCAGAGAATTTAGTTACATAAAATAGTTTTCCTATCCCTCGCTCTATTATATTAAATTTATATTTAGAATAAATTTATTATATTATAAATTTATAATATGATTAATATAATTAAAATATATAATAATATTAATATAATTATTCTATATTTATGTATTCATTTCTCAAAAATTCTGTCAGCAATTTCACGCCGAAGATAGTATTAAGATATGCCATTAGCACTATTTCAATCCCATGGGGCAATTATGTTTTTGAAAAGTTTAAATATCACTTCCAGTTTTTAATATTTCATTTTGGTTTGTTTATTTTAATAATAGTTAATCATATTTCAAAATGTATGAAAGAGCAATACTTCGCCATTTATAACTACTTCACTCGTGCCTATTTTATTCACATACTGAATGGTCGTGGAATCATTTCGACCTGAAACTTTTTTTTTTTAATTAATTATTATTATTAATGTTTTTTACAACTTTGTAAATTAAATTTACAAAGTTCTTTATTTACTTTTTTCAACACCAGCTCTTCATTACATTTTTTGCTGCAATAAGTATATGTTTTAAAATCTGTCTCTCTCTTGTTTGTTTTAGATAAGTTATTTATTTATTTATTTATTTTTTTTTTCAATTTATTAAAATAAATTATGCTAGAAAGGCTTTAGAGAATATTTGTAAAATGACAGGAAAATTAGTGCTGAAGAAGGAAAAAAGTAAGTTAATTTTATAGATTATGAAACAACACACCAGTCGTTTCCACTCAAAATAATTAAGCTTGACCCATCATCAGGAAAAGATAAATTGACTACAAGTTCAGCATAATGTCATCAACGAAATGTAGTAGCTTAAAAACAGTTTGTCTTCAAAACCTTGAGGTCGATAACCGAGTTAAAAATTACGTTTACCATAAAGCGAAGATTAGAGATAGACGTGTGTTTAAAATGCAAAAAATTCAAGTTTTTAAAAGTGTCGTTTTTGTGTCATTTTGTTAATATCAAAATTCCTATGTTCATATATTTTTTAATACATAAAAAGTTGAATAAATGGATGTATAAGAATATTTTAGGCTACAAAATTTCTTTCCAATAGTGGGGTTTCGCGATTATCAAGAAAATTATTAGATAATAAAATTTGAATAGTTCCGACAACAGTAAAATAAGTTCAGACAACCCGACCCACATTAAAATAATAATAATAATAATAGTAATCTGCATGAATTTTATCAGTTATTACTACACATATTATACCCCTGTTATATTTTATTATTATTGTTGTTGTTGCTGTTGTTAAATAAAGTGGTCAGAAAACATAAAAATGATTTATGAATTTACACATCTAATAATTTTCCTGTCAAAGCAAACTGGTACATGCGTCATGAAGATATAACAAAAAGAGTTTACATAGCGAATTAACAAAAAAAAAAAAAAAAAAAAAAAAAAAATCGTTAGATCAGTTTTTTGAAACACTCATTTCCTAGATTTGCAATTGCTTCCACCTAATAAGTACTTTTGTCAATTTTCCTGTATTAAGCAAGTATTACATGCTAAAGAGCGAGCAAAAAGGGGTTTATGTAGCAAATTTGAAGAAAGTTAAAGTCGTTTTTGAGATATCGGCTCACTGTCCCACTGATAATTTTCACCAAAACTTAGTAAACTGATCTGTTCACCATAAATTAACAATTGCATACGAAATGATATCTAAAAAGGAATTAATATAGCGATTTTGAAGAAAATCCATAAAGCTGTTTTTAAGAGAAAGCACTTGTGAGACTTAAAAAATTTGTGTATTTTTATAGGTCGTTTATCAATTTCCCTGAACTAACAAGTACAAAAGGACATCCAAAACAAAGTTTATATAAATTTGAAGAAAATCGCCAGTTTTTGAGATTTCCAGTTTTCAACAAAAGTTGGAAAAATCATCTGTTCACTATACCTGTCTTAATCAGAAGTTCGTCGTTCTTTATTAGTTTTGTAGATATGATAATCAGAAAATTTCCAGAAACATATACACATATATACAATACAGATACACAAACACACAGACCAATTGCCAAAAAACACTTTTCTGACTCACGAGACCTTAAAATATGTAAATCAGGTGAAAACTCGATATCAAAATTTTTGACCGAATACAATGCTTTCATTATCTACGGTATTCGGATTATGGAAATGAATAATAATATTAATAATTAGTTGACACAAATCCTAGCATAATTTCAGATAGAAATCAATATGTTATTGAAGAATTTGTTTAATAGCGTACTTCAAATAGTTTGAATCTATAAGCTGTTAATAAATATACTTATTTATAGGCCCGTAAAAAATAGAAGGACTCCATGAATCTTTATACATTTCATGCGATAGTGACATATATTACACCTACAAACTTTTAGTTGTATACTTATAATAATTTTCATTTAAAAATAATTGATGAATTAACTAATTTTTCTTCTTTTTTTATTTTATTTTCTGAACGCAGTTCCTCGTTATCTGAATAAATAAATCTCCTCTCTGCCCAGTAGCCCAACCAACGCTGACGCAGCAATTATCAGTTACATTTTGATGTTGTTTTATGAAAGAAGTACAGATGGCTTTCTGTTCTGATTTAGTGTGTAGGATTTCTCACGCATGCAAAAATTCAAGAAAAACAATTTCACTTGTTAACAACTAACCAGGAAACTTTTTTTGTATAAGTTGAGGAATCGCTCGCCCTTCAAATTTTCAGTGGTGATATTTTTCAAAAGAAACTCATCAATAACTTTCAAGTAAATGACTGAATTAAATTTGTGGTAAATTAAAACAAAGTTATAAATTATTTAAAAAAAAAAAAAAAAAAAAAAGAAGAAGAAGAAGAAGAAGAAAAAGTCATTTTTTCAGAAGTTGGCACAAAATTCATTTATTATTATTATTATTATTATTATTATTATTGACAAACACTGTTCTAAAATGAAAATCGTTTCCATGCATTCAGGAAAATGATTTTAACAAATTATTTGCACTACGCAAATTTACATAATAAAAAATATAAAAGCATGTTTTGTGGTGCCACAACATACTAGTTTTTGTTAAAAATAATAAAATCAATAAATTTGCTTTAAAATATCACAGATGTATAATATAACGTTCGTTTAAAGATATTAACGAATTTTTTTTCAAAAATACTCATATTGGGATCCGGACATGATATCGCGGGACAAAATCTCGCCGGACAAAATCTCGCGTCAAAAAAATAGTAGGATCTATTTGAAAATTTGATTTTGTGTCACGCGTGATCTCTGGAGGGGGCCACAGGGCCTTATAAATATTAATTAATTAATTAAAATAAATAAATAAATAATAAATAAATCATAGAGTTGAATTTCATTATTTTATCTATGTTTATTTTTAAGTTATTCTATCTTTTGCTTTTCACTATTCAAAATACATTTTAAAAATCGTGTACATCATTGCTGACATTAAAGCTGAACACTGTTCACAAACTTGAATTAAAAGTTTTAAAATTAATAAGCACGATTGAATTCATTATGACTAATTCTGACAAAAAATAAATAAATATAGTTTTTAAACTTCTTTAAGTAAAATTTATAAAAAAGTTATTGTAGGTTTGTCAGAATGTCAGTGCTCTGACTAAAGGTATGTGTTGTCATGAAATTTTATACATCATTACTAATAATTACCAACTCTTTTTACTTTGTATTCATTTACGTCTACGATATTTTGTCCCGAGAGATTTTGTCCCCAAGCCCTCATATTGGAAATTTACTCTATCTGATATACTTCTCCCTCAGGGGTGGAGGAAGCAATGTTTGTACATTAAAGGGAAAAAAAAGCGGAAGAAGTAAACTTTTTAGGCTACTATCACTTTCATAAATTTTTGAGCGCACACAAAGAGACACGCAGGATGAATGGAACAGTAGCACATTTTTATGTTTTGCATGCATCAGAAACTTGACAATTTTTCTGATATATAGCAGTACTGAGGTCATTCATCAAGTGTAGTTTCAGAGTTGTGCTATCCATAGAAGGGCAGAAAAAAATTAAAATGTCTTTTTCTGCGGCTAAAGTAACTTTTACGGATTCAATTAGGTAGTAGCTAAGAAATTAACTATTTGCTTAAAGTTAACTCTTATATGATGAAAAGGCATAATCTTTTACTGTGTTTATGATATTCAAGAAGAATATTGACAATTGTTCATTAAACATATTTCCTGTTTTATATGATCATGTGGTGGTGGGGATGAATGGGACATTCCCCACTATGTGCTAATTTAAAATTATACACAAGAATTATATTAAAACAAATCTTAAATATATTTTCAATATTTTTATAATCTGTAGTTCAGTAGTTATAACATGGAATTATAAAAATAGCATGGATTTAGAGAAAAATAGATTTAAATTAATTGTTTCGAATTTTGTTTATAATAATTATGATTAAAAAAATTGTAAGTTAGAATATTCAATGCAACGTAAATCAATAATTAAAAAAAATAAATAAACAAATAATAATTTGATTAAAATCGCAATTTCAATCAAGCTAATCAAATAAATCCTGGTGATTATTAATGTAATACAGAATAGAATGCTTATTTTTCCCGATCAGTCGGAAACAAAAATTTATCTGGATAATTTGTACTCTATTATAATGATTTATATCTTTCTAGTGTCTTATTTATTTATTTATTTTTAGATTAAATCTTATTAAATTTAATTACCAAAGTCTAGAGCACTAGGAACTGTGCGAACCAAAGGACTTTTGCCTTTCGATGTTAATTTGAGTCAATACATCAGTTTTTGTTAATTTCAGTAAATACATAGTGTGAATAAAATCACATAAACCAATTTAACTTTAAAAATTTATTTACTTCCCATTTTGTTTTCTTTTCTTTGTTAACTTCAGTCCTGTCCCATTCATCCTCACATGTGGGAACGAATGGGACAATGCACATGATGCATGTAAAAAAAATTATTATTAATTAAAAATGATAACTTTTTATTAAAGTTATGTTTATTTGTAACTGATTACTGAAGTGTGCTTATGAGGAACGTTACAAAATTCTGAATTACATATGGTGAACGTTATTAATAAAAACATGAAAAATGTTCCACTCTCCCCTACATATAAACATACTAACTTTAATAAAAAGTTATCATTTTTAATTAATAATATATATATATATATATATATATATATATATATTACATGCATGTGCATGGTCCCATTCATCCCCACCTATGGGTATGAATGAGACAGTACTGGAATTAACAAAGAAAATAAAATAAAATAGAAAGTAAATAAAATTTTTAAGTTAAATTGTTTTATGTGATTTTATTACACACTAGCAAGCTTTGCCCGCTTCGCTGGACATTAAACTTAAATGAGTTGTCAAAATCCCATATCTTTATTAATAACCTAAGTTCTCGCTGTGATTGGTGTGATTGGTAGAGGTTTTCTCGCTCGCAACGTGAGGAGTCTGTGTCCCCACTGTCTTCGGCACAACTTACCCACTTCTTACTCCCCCTTCCTCAGCGGGTGAGTTCGAAGTTTTGCAAAATCCCACTAATGTACATAATGCGTACACTTAATCAATATCCACACTCCAAAATTCGATAAGCGAATTCAAACGGAAAAACATGTTTTTACACATGTTTATTGCCCCCCGACTCCGAGAAGGGGGGGGGGGGATTTCGAATTTCGTGAAATCCAGTTACAATAACTGCCGGATGCATACAAACAATTTACGCACCAAATTTCGTGACCACAGAAGTCTTTAATCGAAAATATTATAAATAAACAAATACAAAAAGCACAGCTTTAGTATGGAAACCCTTTGGTGACTTTAAATATTTTAAGCCATTTTTGCGATGAACTGAATTAGCTATCTCAATTGTGCATTTAAAGATCTTGGCGAGAAACGTCCAAACTACTTCGGTGCAGAATTTCAAATTTTGCCAAAGGGATCCAATACTAAAGCTGTTCCATACACAAAATAAATAAATAAATAAAATAAAATAAATAATAAAATAAAATAAAAACTCTTTTCAGATATTTACAAAATAAAAATAAAAAATCTTGATAAAATCCAAATTATAATCATTTACAATTAAGGGGAGAACATAAAATAATCTCATAAGGTACATAATAACAACAAAAAATTTTGTTTTACTGCAGGAAAGAAAAGTACTGCTTAATTAAATAAAAATATTAAACTAATGCCAAATATCTCTATGAAAATATTTATCCACGTGCAAATTCCTGATTAAAAAAAAAAAAATCACCAACTTTTGTAGATATTTTTCTCTCTAATTTTTATTATTAATCACGTGAAATTAAAAATATTTCATTTTATTTCTGGAAAATAAAAATATATATAAATACGTATATATAAATATAAAACCTTCTACCGAATCTGGATTGAAAACGGAAAAAGGGTAAAATAAATTAGAAATATCAGACCTATATTTATAAATTTGATACCAGATGAAAGGGGCGATTTTTCTGAATCCAGGGGTGCAAACAGTTTTTCGATGCGACAATTAGATTTTTAAAAAATAACTAAAGTATGAAATTTAAGTGGAAACGGAAAAACGGAAAAAGGGAAAAATAAATTAGAAATATCAGACCTATCGTTACAAATTCAGTACCAAATGAAAGGGGTGATTTTTCTGAATCCTGGGGTGTAAACAGTTTTTCGATACGACAATTAGATTTTTTTAAATTAACTAAAGTATGAAACTTAGATGGCAACACTTCATTTCAATCTTTTCATAATTTGCAGTGCGGATCACGCGAATAAAAAATTCTTTAACTTAAAAATTTATTTTTATATTTTATTTTTCCATTCAAAGCGTTTTAGTGAAAAAATATTTATGGGCGCATGCGCAGGCGTTTTTTACCCACAATTTAACCCCTTAACGCGCGGTGTCCTCGCCACGAGGACGCAAAATTTAAGATCCAGCTTCAAAAATTCATCCCGGAAATATTTTAGCAAAAATTCACGTTTATAACATATCAGAAAAGGCCGGTTTTTTAAACCTTAAAATTTAAAATTTCTTTTAGTTTAATTTAGTTCATAAATTCCGGTGGCAGTATAATTTAAATGTTTCAAATTGTCTTGCGCCTCAAAGGGTTAAACACTAATCATAATTTTGAAAATTTCTATAGATATAATTTTAAGTTGGGTGAAGACCTAAGTTTCTGCCAAGCGCCGTTGAATTCCGTCCAGCCGTTCTCGAGTGATGCCCGGACAAACGTGTTTTAGTCTTTTACCCCCAGGGGGGAACGGGGGGGGGATTTCTGAAAAGTTGATAAATATAATTTTAAGTTGTGTGAAGACCTAAATTCCTGCCAAGCGCCGTTGAATTCTGCCAAGCCGTTCTCAAGTTATGCCCGGACAAAAAAAGCGACATACAGACACGATGACACACACACGCACACACACACATACACACACACACACACACACACACACACACACACACAGGCAAAATTTTCTGAAGTCATTTTCGGCTTTCATGGGGTGTGAAACGTGAAGATATCGTAAAATGTTTTGATTCCGACAAATTTACAGACAAAAGTCTGATTTTATTAATATAGACTATGAATTTACTGAAATTAATATAAACTGATGATTTGACTTAAATTAACACCAAAAGGCAAAAGTCCTTTGGTTCGCACAGTTCCTAGTGCTCTAGCCTTTGATAATTTAAGCAAATAAGACCTAATCTAAAAATAAATAAATAAATAAGACACTAGAAAAAGATAAATCATTATAATAGAGTACAGATAAATTTTTGTTTCCGACTGGTCGGGAAAATCAGCATTCTATTGTGTATTACATTAATAATCACCAGGGTTTATTTAATTAGCTTGATTGAAATTGCGATTTTAATCAAATTATTATTAGTTTATTTATTTATTTATTTTTAATTATTGATTTAAGTTGCATTGATTATTCTAACTTATAATTTTTTTAATCATAATTATTATAAAGAAAAATCAGAACAATTAATTTCAATTTTTTTTTCTAAGTCCACAAAATTAAGAATCCTTATAATCATATGGCTAATTTACGTTGTAATATAATTCTTGTGTAAAATTTTAATTAGTACGTAGTGGGGAATGTCCCATTCATCCCCATTTAAACTGTCTCATTCATCTCAACCATCACATGATCATATTAAACAGGAAATAGGCTTAGTCAACAATGGTCAATATTCTTCTTGAATATCATAAACACAATAAAAGATTATGCTTTTTCACCATATAAGAGTTATATTAACTTTAAGCAAATAGTTAATGCCTTAACTACTACCTAATTGAATCAGCAAAAACTTACTTTGCCAGCTGAAAAAGACACTTTAATTTTTTTCTGGCCTTCAGTGGATAGCACAATTCTGAAACTGAACTTGATGAATGATCTCTGTTCTGCTCAGTGCAATATATCAGAAAAAATATCAAGTTTTTGGTGCTTGTAAAACGTAAAAATCTAGCTATTGTCCCATTCAACCCCACTCTCCCCCTACTCGTTATTTTCTCCATTTTTAATAATCTATTTCCTAGCTAAAAATTGCGAAAAATACACTCTTTTATTTATTTATTTATTTATTTATTTATTTAATCAAAAATTAAATATTAAAATTTTAAAAATAAATTTTAAAAACGAGTATTAATTTAACGGATGTGAGTGAATTTTCTGAACCTGAAAACGGGCCCACCAGCGGCCGAGCGGTTCTGCGCTCAAAGCTAGTAGACGTGAGGTGCCGGGTTCGATCCCTGGTAGCATTCGCCGGCGTAGCCGTTCCGAATTTTCCGTGGTTTTCTCCGAAACTTTTTTAAATACGGTCTAGGACCCCTTAGAAAAACCCTCCTCGGAGGGGACTCCCCCTGAGGCTTAGAACCCTAGTGCAGTCAATCGGCCTTAATCCTCACAACAAAATCGTCGCTTCTGGGGACATTTTTGGGGATCAAATGTTTGTGGGAACTTTTTGGGGGAATTCTAAAATTTGTGGCGACAAATTTGGGGACAATCAATGTTGGCAACGTGATGATTTATCCCTACGACTAGGGACTTTCAATAGCTTTATTGTTATTTGGGGATTGTTTTCAAAAATTGCCTTCATTTGAGGAAAAATCTGAGCTTAAATCTGCTTGATATCTGCATATCTGTATATATATATAAATTACGTGTCACGATGTTTGTCCGGGGTAAACTCCTAAACTAAGGAACCGATTTTAATGAAATTTTGCACACTGTGTGCAGTTTGGTCCAACTTGAGAGATAGGATAGTTTTTATCTCAATTTATTGTCACAATATTGTTTTATTGCAATTATTTGTTAATTATAGACCTTTATTAAAGTTGCTCCAAAATATCTGTGAGTTCCATTAATTTAATTGTTGCCAAAAAAAAAAAAAAATACGAGTTCATTTTCTTTCGACATAAAAATAAATACATTTAATCAAACGTGAACGTTAAAAAATTATAAAAAGTTAAATTATGCATCTCACGAAAATTGACGTCATAATCAATTTAAAGATTTTATACACATTGATAAAGTGCTAATGTAGTTCTATCATAGATATAGTAATATATATAGATCTCTCATCCCCATGTTATCGTACAAAGATTTTTGATGCCGAAAAAAAAAATAAATAAAAGCTTTGGAAACAGCCATTAAGTAGTATTGAAAAAAAAAAAAAAAGAAAAGAAAAGAAAGAAAGAAATATGAATTTGAAACTGTATCTGGAGTCTTCCATTCCCCTTTAGCAAATAAATTATTCATAAATTTTATTTGCTAAAATATTAGTATGTATTCCCGTGTGTATTCATTCGGGGAAAGACGGCCATATTTTGGTAAAAACGTCGTCTTTTCCCAAATGAAAAGGAATAACTTTTTTCTCCCCAATGATCACTCTATTCTATATATGCTATACTATATCTATGAGTTCTATACGCAAGCGAAGCGTGACTCACTGACCGTCTGTGCAGCCAAGAAAAAGATTTCCCATGTTAATTGCCCACTGGATGTTTTGTAAGAAATTATTAAAAATCGAGGAAATTTATTTCCCGATTTTAATCCTTATATTTGGGTATAGATATGTATTAGTTATCGCGGATGTTAGATTGAATTATTTTGCTGTCAAATTGACAAAATTTTAATTTTAAATTTCAAAACTCTGTCGCCCTTGGCTTTTATTATTATTATTATTATTATTTGGCGATCAAAAGCGTAACACGAAAATATACATGCCAGATGTATGCATTGTACGAAATGTAATATGTATTATTCATTGTACGTATGTATGACATGTAATATGTATTGTACGAAATATTGTTTCATATTATCCATTACTCTTTTAATATAAGTTGTTAAAATAACCATGATTTTTGAAAGGAATTAAATATTTTCGCCAGATAATTTGGCGATATTCTTTTTTTTTCGCCAAGGATGACAGAAATGAAATCTATTCCGCTGCAAAATATTAGTATCTTACATCAGATATTTTATTTAGACATTTGAAAACAAATTTGACTTCAAACTATGATAGAATATTTATCATTTTCCTTTTAATTAGTATATTATTAGTATATTAAAATTTAAAAGCATGGTATATAAAAAGTTTTTTTTTTTTTTTTTTTAATCTTATAATTATTCTTATCTTAATCCTCAATGTTTCCCATCTTTATTAACTTGAATTTACTATTAAAATTTTAACATACTCAAAAACTTCTCATCACTTCGTTAAAATACACTAAACTTTTCCAAAATCTTTTTCTATTTAAAATGATACATGTATTTACTTTAAATGTCCAATATTTCATAAGATTTCCAATTTTAAAGTTTTAAAATATTTATCAAATTTACTTATTTTTCTGGTTTAGCCTTATTGTTTTCCTTTTTATAACTACAGCTGTTGCCCTCTTTAAAATATTTAAAATGATGAGGTCATTTTATAGTAAAATTATCCATTGTAGCATATATTATATTTCACTCCTCCATAAAAATTGATTTTAAAATCGTCTGTTTCTTTTATACTTTTATTTTAATAGATTTTTAATAGAATTTAATTTATATATTAGTCATTTTAGCAATTTTATCCAAAGTAGCATTAGAAATAATATATATCACTTCTCCATTAAAATTTATAGGACCCTGCAATAAAATTAATTTGTGCTTAATATCAACACTACGAAAATTTTTATCAATCGCTTCCAAATTTTGACCTAAGTTTCAAATCTCAATCCTGTAGGCTTTTACATCGGCTACAACGTTTTCGTCTTTATTCGTAAATAATAATTTGACTGTATTAAATAGTTTTCTGCAATATAATTCAACGTATAACTTAGTCACAGCAACGCGTGGCCGGGTCTGCTAGTATATATATATATATATATATATATATATTTTTTTTTTTTTTTTTTTTTTTTTTTTCCTTTTTAGTAAAAATCAAGTTGGGGATTTTTTCGGAAAAAAAGAAAAAAGAAAAAAAAAAAAACCTGATTTGGGGAAATTTGAAGACCTGTTTGGGGAAATAATTTTCGACCATCTGGCATCACTGGGTCCGCTCTTAATTCGTTATGTTGTAGTTGTAAGTAATGCAAAGATAATAACCTTTAAAATTAATTGTCATAGATCATAATGCATCGAAAACCTTTTGTAGGTCCCTCTACCAGTTTCTCTATTTATACCAGTTTCAATACAGAACATGCTATAATGAACTTGATCAGTTTTAAAGCATTGTAAACCTATTTAGGGAAATTAGAATTCGAACAGACAGACAAATCTCGAACTCATAATCGATTTCAAGTAATTAATCGAAGTCATTATGAAACGCTTAATACACACTGAGAAAAAAATATATACCATCATCCTCTAGAATGAATAAGTGGCCATTTTCTAAATACCTTAACTAGAAATATAGATTTCCGCCCAAATAAACTGAATAGACGAAATGGTCGTGAATTTCTAAGCAGTTTCCAATTATATCTCCTAATTTATCTGAAAATTTTTGTATGTCCCTCCCTGTAAACCAATAATTAATCCTAATCATGCCCTAAATAAAATAAAAAAAATATAATTTTTTGCATATCAATAATATATGTTATTTTCATTGTGTTTTGTCTAGTGCAAATGCAAAGGTATTCAAATAGGTTTCACTAGCAAGCCCGTGCGAATTTTTCGCACTTTATTTATTTCTTCGTTACATTTAAAATTTAAAATTATTATTGTTATTTTATTTTAAAGTCATAAAGACGTCATTTTTTCATAGGCATGAGCAAATTTAATATTTTGTAATTTTTTTTATTTTGCGTGAAAGCGTATTTCATTGTATGCTGGGGGGGAAAAAAGTAACTTTTTTTGGCAACAATTAAAAATTTAAATGTCTAATTTTAAAGCTATATATTACCAGGTTATTCTTTTCATATTTTAATTAATTTTAAAAATTCTAATAAAAAAATGGTTACGAATAAGGTACCAAATGAAAGGGTCGATTTTTCTGAATTCGTTGGATTAAACAGCTTACCAATCGAACAATTAGATTTTTTCTAATTAACTAAAGTATGAAAATTAGGTGGCAACTTGCGTCCACACACAGATAGCATGTTCTCTTAGCCATTTATATATATATAGATAGAAACACTTCTTTTACAATACAATGCATTGCGGAGTCCTCTTGAGTGTTCCTGCACGCAAACCAGTTATTCTATTTATACCATTTTCAGTATTAGAAACATGTTGCAGTAAACCTGAATAACATATACAGTCGGTAACAAAATTGTCCGAACACTAGCAAAAATTACTATGTAAAAAAAGTATACTTCATACGATTTTGTTAAATAAATTCTTATCGAATCATGTTCTTACACTGACTAAGAACAGAATTCGACTAGGATTTATTTACAGGCCCTGACTAACGGCAGGGCATACAGGGCAAATGCCCTGGGCCCCCTTCTGGAAGGGCCCCCCCCTACAGGCGTATGCATAAATTCTGCAACCTAAACACCTCTTAGGTCCTGACTAACGGCAGGGCATACGGGGCAAATGCCCTGTGCCCCCTTCTGGAAGGGCCCCCCCTACAGGCGTATGCATAAATTCTGCAACCTAAAGACCTCTTATGCCACTGAAAGGGGGCCCCTCAGAATAGGCTTGCCCCGGGGCTCCAGGCAGTCTAAGTCGGGCCCTGTTTATTTAACAAAACCGTATGAAGTGCACTTTTTTTACATAGGAATTTTTGCTAGTGTTCGGACACTTTTGTTACCGACTGTATCATTTCAAAGACGTTCTAGCAGCCGAGAGGTTCTGCTTTCAATGCTTGCAGATGATAGGTACTGAGTTCGAACTAAGGTCGCGCTTGTCGGCATAGCCGTTCAGAGTTTTCTGTAATTTACTCCGAAACTCACTTAATACGGGTTAGAAACCTTGAAAAAGATCCCATGGAGATAATCTTACCTAGGTCTAAGACTCAAAGAGTAAGCAATTGGCATTAAATCCTACAATACAGTCGGTAACAAAAGTGTCCGAGCACTAGCAAAAATTCCTATGTAAAAAAAGTACACTTCATACGGTTTTGTTAAATAAATCCTTATAGAATCATGTTCTTACACTGACTAAGAACAGGATTCGACAAGGATTTATTTAACAAAACCGTATGAAGTGTACCTTTTTTACATAGGAATTTTCGCTAGTGTTCGGACACTTTTGTTAACGACTGTACAACACAAGGCATTCTAAAAATGTTTACTGAAATTAGAGTGCGGACAGACAGACAAACTGAAGACATAAACACTTTATTAACTTTGTAGGAAAGTGTTAATAAGAAAAGACACAAACTTATATTTTATAACTTATTCTAAATAAATAACATAAAATCGCACGGATATATATTTTTTATTTTTATTATAATTATTTTTAAGACATTGCAATCTTTTTTTTTTTTTTTAATGAATCACAACCTCAAGATACGATTAAACGAAAATGAAAGAAAAACGTCTGTTAATAACGTACATATACAACAGCTTTGTAAACATTGTTCTTTTGTTTCCCTTTCTTTTTCCATGCCGTATTTCAGGATGTTGGTTTTTCCGGATCCCGGAAAAATGGGTAAGGGAAAAATGGGTAATGGAAAGATGGGTAACGGAAAAATGGGTAAGCGGAAAAAAGGGTAATGGAAAAATGGGTAAGCGGAAAAAAGGGTAACGGAAGAATGGGTAATTTGCGAATTGCTACTTGCGAATCATATACTGAAATTGCCCCAAATTATGCCATAGAGTTAAACTATGTTTCGAAGACATTTCATCTTTGTTACTGATTATTTATTTCACCGTCAGTTAAAAATTTATTATTTTAAGAGGGCTGAATATAAAAAATCTTTCACATGATCCTTTTCAGTTAAAAAATAAAATAAATTAATTAATTAAGCTTTCATTTATTAATTTATTCACGTATTTACTATTTATGAGATTTTAATTATTTTTAAAAGAAATCATAATGTTAAAATAATAATTATAAAAATAATTGAAAAAAAAAAAAAAAAAAAAGAAGAAGAAGAAGAAGAAATGAAAAAAATGTTGGAGAGAGAGCAGTGTAGAATGGAACTATTTTTATTTTTCGGGCAGAGATAAATAAAAAACACTTCTTTTGAGTTAAGCGATGGCAGTTGTTTGACTGGAATTCCTTTTCTTAGAAGCGTTCTCTAGTTTTTATCATACTTCGAAAAGTCATTGAGTTGCCTTCCCATCTATAGCATAAATGAATTTAGGTAAAAATGGCAACGGAAATAATGGCAACCAGAAAAAATGGCAACAGGAAGAAAATGGCAACGGAAAAAATGGCAACGATAAATATATAAAAAGGGGTAACAAAATAAAGGAAGAACGAAAAAGGATAATTTGAGAATTCTTACTGACGAATTATATGCTAAAAATATCTCAAGAGTAAAATATATTTCATCTTTGGTACTGATAACATTTTTCGCCGTCAGATTTAAATGTGTATATACATATATATATATATATATATATATATTTCCCTAAAAGGCTCTGAATATTAGAATCATTCATTTTCCAACTTTTTTTGGTCTTAAAGAAGAAATTTTAGCCTTTATTAATGTATTTATTCACGTATTCAATATTTGTGCGATTTTATATCAATGTTAGTTATTTAAAAAATAAATAAATAAATAAAATAAAATTAATGGTTAAATGAAAAAAAATAAAGATGTGGATGAGTGGAAATTGGAGGCTAATTTGACTTTTTGAGCATGGATAAACAGAAAGGCTTTCTTTGTGTAGACAATGACAGAATTAGGAAGGAAATGTTTTTCCTAGAAGCGTTCTGCAGTTTTTTCTTTCACCTGGCAATGTCATTGAGTTACCCTCTGCTTTTGTTCTTTTGTATTCTCACCTCCAGTTCACAATCATAATCTATGTAGTGACCCTTCTCCTTATAGCCCTACTTAAGACTACTATATAACTACTCTTTGAACACTGAATAGATAAGGAAGATTTTAAAAGGCCAGAATTTGTGATATGTCCTTCCTTTCAGATACAGAAAGCCCCCTTTACATTCTTTACAGATGTTAAAATCTTGCTTTCCTTCCTAGAAGAATCTTGTTTTCGTATAAAAAGATGTAAAGAAATGAACACAAAAGTATATTATACAATACACATTTTTGAAAGGTTTGACATAAAATATTAAAAAGACATACAATCGAAATTTTAATATGCAATTTTCATTCGTGCAAATTTAGTCTAGATAAGTGAATTTTTACGTAACATTATTATATAAAATAATAACTAAGAGTAGTATTTTAAAATTTTTACCGTTTTCAATGATATATTTAGTTTATTATTTAATAGTAATATTTAATGAAGTATTATGAATTTATATTTTTTTAATATAATAATTAAATTTTAATACTTATTATGATTGCTTACCTTAAGTACAAATAATAATAATAATAATAATAAGTGATGATTGCATTGAAGATAGACATTAATTACAAATCAAAATATCTTTTATAATCATTTGAAGCACTGATTCTCTATGAATAGTAAATTTAGCATCACAAATTAAGTTATTGCATTTTTATTTTCTTTTATATTCAACAGAAAGTATTGGATTCGTAAAAATTCCGGTTTTCGATGGAATTACATGTTTAGAAAGATCCAGAAAACGATTTGACCATTTTTAGAAAATATATGTCGGTCTGGGATCCTGGAAAAAAAGGGCACTTTTTCGCTTCGCAAATTGCAAAATAATAAATATCAAATGATGAATTTCAAATTACATTTTTAGAATTTCATTTGATTTGGTACACCATTCATATATTTTTTGTTTGAGAAAAGGGGGAGGGGGAGTTAGCAGAAAACTGAAAGAAAATAATTGCTTTTATACCACCTTCTTACCGATTTTAATGAAACTTTCTACATTCACGTACAATTTGTGGCTATCCCAATGAGTGTATTATATACGGGGGGGGGGGGAGCAGATGGAAATAAAAAATATTCTTTTTAAAAATACCTAATTAACGATTAAAAAAAAAAAAAATGTATAATCACGTACAATCAGGGACCGATTTACTCGCTTGAGGCCCAGGGCACTCATGTTCAATGGACTCTTTTTCTTATGCTTTAATATTATAAAAAACAAAACAAATCGCATATTTTTGATTCACACGTCTAAAAATTCTCTCCACTTTTCATTTTATCGCTGCGAGCGTGGGATTTAGTTATCCTGTAAGAGTTTGGAATGCAGTATCAGTAGTAAGCGAAAATATTGCAATTTTTTCAATGAAATGATAGTGTCCTTGAAAGATCATACCGCTGATTTATACAACAATGCAGTAACACCTCTATCCATTGACGAAAAAACAAAAAACAACGACCACTATAGCAAAATTTGAAAATTTTCCATTTTAAATATATATATATATATATATATATATATATATATTTAATGTATGATGGAATTTCTTGGAGGCCCCCTCAGCGTAAGGAGCCAGGGTACATGCCCCTAATGCCCTGCCTTAAATCAGGCACTGTGTACAATTTGTGAAACAATAACTGTAAGTTTCAGGCATACTTGGAAGATGGGGAGTTAAAGAAGGGGGGGGGAGGGCAGAGAAAAATAAAATGATTTTTTATATCATCATTTTACCAATTTTAATGATACATTCTATAACTATCACTTTGTCTGTTAACCTCTGTAATCAAGATTTTTTTTCCCGATAATATTTATTGAAGGGCTTGGAGCTGGTATACCTAATTCAAGTTTTCTATGGCATATCGATATTCTCTGTTGAAAATTGTATAATTTTCGCAACTAATGTGTATAGAAGGAATTCCAAAAAAATTTCTGCTGCATTAAAGTTCATGATCGGTATTTTGAAAATAATTTTATTTTATACTGAACATAACATAGGAAGCGCCTTTGCGTTTTCTGCGGGTGGTAAAAAAGAGAGCAATTATAGCAGCAAGATAATAAAAAATGAGTTGTTGCTGAGACATTGATATTTGACATCATACATAAGAAATCTGAACAGACTATAACAGAAAATATTATAATAGTAATAATTATAAGAAGGAGCAGATACCATTGTGGTTTAAGATGGGCGAAGCTTGTCAAACAGTTTCGCGGGCACCAAATTTTCCCTAAATCCACTGCGAGATCAAAGATCAAGTAAGATAATTACAGAAAAAATTAAGCAAACAAAAAATTAAAATTTATCAATAAGTCAATCAAAAAAAAAAAAAAAAAAATGAAAGAATAAATAAATAAATAAAATAACGGAGTAGTCATATGACTAAAATGTAGAAAGCTTTTTTTTTTTTTTTTTTTTTTTAAATAAGGTTTTAGGCTATTTTTAGTTACATGAAACAAGAATAATTAGAGAGTATTGAATACAATAGAATATTAATCTAAGAGACAACGGATTAGACTAGGTTAGATTAAACTTTTTAAACAGTTAATATAGATAAATGACAAAATAATCAGTATAGATTGACAATCAATGAATACAATTAAAATTAAATCGTGAAAATATATATAACTTTATACTAGAAAAGTAGCTAATTATAAATATTTTACCATAGCAGCCATGTTCACATGGATATATCGAATATTCCGAAAAGAAGAGACGACTTAAATAATTTTAAAGTTATTAATAATTATATTAAATAATGCAATACAGATACATGTAAAGAAATATCAGTAAAAAAATTCCATAAAAAATAAAATGTTCCTACAGTTCAATTAGCAGTATTGCAAAGCAAACAACAGACATTTTTATAAGAAAGCACCTCAGAACTGGCGTTTAAAAGTAATAAGTACAAAACTTTGAATAAACACCATAAAATGCAACAACATGCAACAACACTCGTGCCTAATTTGTTCGCCTAATTAAGAATCATGTCTTCTTTCGACCCGAAATAACTGTTGCATGTTCTTGCATTTCATGGTGTTTATTCAGTTTTTTGTACTTAGAACAGACAATATTTTCAAATACTCAGCTTAAAATATAACTAAAATTTCAAAAAAAAAAATTTTTTTTTTTAGTAATTAAAAATAAATTTATCATGAGTACCGCATAATTTTTCATTCTTGTCTTTTCTTGTATTTTGTTCATCGTTTCTTTTCTTTACTAACGGAACTTATATTTCTTACATATAGTAGAATACTGAATTTTTCATTTTTCCCAGCGGTATGTTTGAAAAGAAGCCATATATACATAATTAAATAGAAAAAGAATTAATTAAAAGAAAAAAAAACAGTTTTAAAAATAAAAGAAACATAATGTAACTAAAAGTTATTAAAAAGTTGTATTTCATTTATGAAGACGACCGAAATTAATTTCCGGGGACTTTTTTTCCGCTTACCATGTATTACATACCTTGGGGGGGGGGGGGGCAAGGGAGCGTAGATGGAAGTAAAATCTATTATTCTTTAAACTACCCTATTACCGATTAAAAAAAAAAATACGTATATACAACGTACTGTTTAAGAAAAATTACAGGGAGTATTACACATATCTGGAAGGTTCACTAAGGGAAAGGGGGGGGGGCAGAATGAAGAAAATGGTTGTTTTTATATCGCCATGCTAATGCTACTTATTTATATGAAACTTTGTACTACCAATTACATTTTATTAAAATTATTGTGAAAGTTACCTATAGTTGATAAGGGTGGGGGCTAGGAAGGGGGGGGGCAGATGAAAATTAAAAAAAACTTTTTAAACAACACTTATTATCCATTTTTTTTTTTTTTATTGAGATTTTGTGTAAATATCACTTACTATTAAGGAAAAATTACAGTGAAGTTACATATGCCTGAGGGGGGGGGGCACGGAAGGAAAGAAAATGTATGTTTTTATCACTATATTTTTCATTATAATAAAATTTGCAAGGGTGGCGCAAGCTAGGGGGCCGGGGGCACAGTCGTCCCCCCCCCCAGTCGGGCAGTCCGTGACCCCCCACCGGGGCGACGTACTCCTAAAATCTGTCGGGGAAAAAAATACAAAATTTTCAGTTTTCTACTTTTAGCAGCATTCTTCTTTCCTTTTACAAACTTGGAGCATTCCAGTTTTTGCATTCTATATTCAATAGAAGGAAGTATTGGATTCATAAAAATTTTCAGCTTCCGGTTTTCCATGAATATACACGTTTTGAGAGGTCAAAAACACATTTTGACCATAATATTTTTAGAAAATATCTGTCTATGTGTGACAAAAATTTTATTCTAACTGTTAATAAAGTTATTCTCTATATCACCATTTTAGCGATTTTAATGATATATTCTATTACTACCACGTAATTTTTTACAATGAGTGCATTACATTCCTGGGGGGGGCAAGGGGGATGATGGAAATAAAATATATTCTTCTTAAAACTACACTATTATCGATTTAAACAAAAGCTTTGTATAGTAACGTACAATTTGTGAAAAAAAAAAAAATCACAGTAAGTGTCAGACATACTTGGGGGGGGGGGGGGGGTTAAAGAGTGGGAGACAGAGGAAAATAAAATATTTTTTTATATCCCCATTTTACCGACTTTAATGACATATTCTATAACTATCACTTACTTTTTATGAAGGTCACAATGAGTGTA
>CAWVNO010003079.1:0-25490 GCA_963930645.1 Salticus scenicus
CACACACACACACACGCACACACACACACACACACACACACACACACACACACACACACAGGTTGGCAAGACGTGCAAACTGAGGACTATGTGTATACACCGCCAATCGGGGACTTCGTAAATAATTGACTTAAAAGCATATTTTTGATAAATAACTATTAATAAAACTCATTCAATTATGAATCAGCTTTGATTTTTCATAAAATTCCAATATTTCTCAATATGTATTTTTACCGTCTAAATGGGGACCTCGATACACCGCAACACACACAGTGAACTCGATACACACAATCAACTGAGGACTTTGTAATTTTACAATCAAATGAGGACATTGACTGTGTTGATACACACAATCAAATGCGGACATGGAGATTTTTTTTTTTTTTTTTTTATGTTATGCTGCAATTCATATAATACATGTTGCAAATAGTTTAAGAAAATATTTTACAATAATAAAAACGCTCAGATTTGCTAAGTGACTGACGATGCACGATGGCGAATTAAATGCCGCATAAAGTTTTCGGGGATTTTTTTTTTTTTTCTTTAAATGTGTTGTAATGAAAGTATTTGTAATTATGTGAATAGTTTTTGTAATGCAAGTGAATAGTTTTACTAGTATTTTAATGAGTTTCAAAGCGGCTCCTGGTGATCAAAATACCAATTTATAATTTATTATGAATAAATGATATTTCGTATACAATATTAAGTATATTGTATTGTAAGCCTATTGATATTGCACAATTTGAAGCTGAGATTTCTTTGATGTTAAGACATAGCCTCCTAAACTAGATGCCTTCCGCGTGGCTCGGAAACTTAGCAGCAGTTCAAGCGGTAAACAGCGCCACCTGATGCAGATTGCGCGACTTTTTCATTCAACTGTCACCAATAATTTTCATAACGGATATATGATATATATAATCGACGTTTCTTCGATTCTGTTCACCTTTTATGTATATCAAATCCCACTTTAAAAAATTTTTGGTGGTTGTTGAATATAAAAGTCGCACAATCTGTACCAGTGCGCCCCCTAATGGGAAAAATGTATTAACAGTGTTGTATTCGAAGGGTTTGTTTGAGATTAGAATATATTGCATGTTTAAGTAAGTGTATGGTTTTCATCCTATTTTAAAGTGTGCTTCAGCTTCTCTGGCGATCAAAATACAAATTTAAAATCTATTATAAATATTATTTCGCACACATGATTAAGTATGTTCATCACATGATGTGAAATCAGGATTTCATTGTGTTAAAATGCTTACAGTGCCTCATAACATCAAGAATCTTAACTGATTGTGTTGTAATGAAAGAATTTGAGCGAGATTAAGATACATTATGTGTTTAAGTAATTGAATAGTTTTAAGAATAATTTAAAAGTGTTTCACAGTGCTTCCTGTTGGTAAAAAAAGCAGGTAAGAAAATTGTGTTAATACAAACTGACATTCAAGAACATAATGCACACTGGTAAACCAATTCATAATATACATCGACAAGCTGAGATGAATACACAGTGGCAAGTTAAGACATAATACACACTGGCAAGCTAGAACATAATACAAACCGACAAACAACGGCATAATACACACGTGCTAAGGTAGGACGTAATACACACCGACAAACGAGGACATAATATACACCTGCAAGCGAAGACTTAATACACAACGGCAATTGAAGACCTTTTACATACAGGGAAATGAGGACATGATACACACCGGCAAGTCAGGACCTTTTACACACAGGCAATTGGAGACCTGATACACACCGGCAAATCAAGACCTTTTACACACAGGCAAACGAAGACGTGATACACACCGGCAAATCAAGACCTTTTACACACAGGCAAATGAAGACGTGATACACACCGGCAAATCAAGACCTTTTACACACAGGCAAATGAAGATACGCACCGGCAAGTCAGGACTTTTTACACACAGGCAAATGAAGACGTGACACACACCGGCAAGTCAAGACCTTTGTATATACAGGCAAATGAAGGCGTGATACATACAGGCAAATGAAGACGTGATACACACCGGCAAGTCAACACCTTTTACACACAGGCAAACAAAGACATTATACACATCAACAATTTAGGATGTAATGCTCGCCACCAAGCGAGGAAATAATGTACACCTATAAGGCAGAACTTTATGAACAATAGCCATAACTAGCCAACTAACAGGTGGTTCAACAGGTTTTAGTTTCCATGAAGAATAAAAATACTTTTATTAATATGAATAAAATTCATTGTATATATGATTGTATGTCTTTCATCTCCTAAACCCCTGAACCGATTTCAACCAAACGACACAATCAGTGCTTATCACAATGTTTGAATCACTGCGGGTTAAAATTTTTAGTACACGCACAATGGGAGGGTGTGAGGAAAAACCCGCTGGAAAACCACACTTTTGTATGTTTCCTACAGTAATAATGTATCTAGAAACTTCAAATTTCATATAACTTCTGATTTATAATTTTTTCTAAGTGGATATTTAAAAAAATTCGAAATTAAAAAAAGATGAAATGATTAAGAAACGTTCTAAAACTACGTTTTTATCAAAAATGTTCCCAACAGTGGGAAGCAAGGGAAGATTTATTTCGTTAGGAGCATTCCTTCGGTGCGCAAATTTACACGATATTTTAAACGCCTTCTAAATCAGTTTACTTTCAAAATTGAAAAGAATAATTCTCTATTTTACCTTGACGTTTCGATTTCTATATAAAATGATTAGATTTTAACCATTGTCTCCAGAAAACATTATTATGTCTCTCTTCCACATAATCTCTATAATCACCCACCCCAACAGAAAATGGTTGCTTTCTGTATTTATTCTTACCGGCTTCATTTGCTTTCATTTTCTCAGATTCTTCTGATTTTGGGAAGAAATTAACATTTAAAGTTCTTTCTCCAGCTATAGTCCCTCTATGATTGATAGAGCACTAAAAATCAAAAATTCTAAATGTTATCTTTTTAACTTGAATTACCAATGTTTCAATCATATAATTTTACATTTTTATTGTTCTTTTTTTTTTTTTTTTTTTTTTTTCAGAGTATCTACAATTTTTTCACAATTTGGAAATAATAACATTTTTAAACTCATCAACAATATTAAATTCACTTTTCCTAAAAATTCCATTCCAACTGAGAATTGACGTGGTGTTTAATAATACCTAAGATATTTGTTGAAACAGATAAACTAGAAGCCTTTTGAAATATCATATAAATAAGCCCACACAAAAATGATTAAAAATAAATTAATTAATTAAAAATTAAAAATAATAAATTAAATTAAAAATAAAAATAAATTAAACGCTCGTGATGAAAAGATCTCCAAATTTTCTATTACTTTCCCTTATTGGTCTCATGGGTATTTTTATTTTTACTATTTATTTATTTTATTTATTTATTTTTTATTTTTTAATTTCTAAAATTGGCATTATTTCCTCTCCTATCCCCTCTTCCAATCTGGATTTCTTGGAAGTTTTTTTTTTACATTTTTAAAAATCTTATTAATATTTCTTCAACGCCTTTCATATCTGATGTTTGGAAATTACTCACATAACTTTCTTACGGTCGATCTTTTCTTTCTTTCTTCTTTTTTTTTTTTTTTTTTTTTTTTTTTTTTTGTTGTTGTTGTTTTTAATGTCACCATTTATTTTTTGATTAAATTTATTTTTGATATTTTTTCTGTTCTTTTACATAATTATCACACCAGATCTTTATTGATTTTAATTTAGCTTGTCTCTTGGATCATTTTTGTGTGTTGCCGCTTTGCGACTTTCATGCCGACTTTATTTGCCCGACTCAGGGTCACAGTTTTATTTCGACTTTAAACTCGGAACATTTAACGCGATTTATTCCATTTTGTGATGTTGACAGAAAAGTTTTTTTTTTTTTTACCCATTGATATACAGGATTAGTTAAAATAGTTTAATGTGTTTTAACGAAGTGAGTGAGCGACAATTTGAAACATATTTTTAAATTTAATAACAACTTAAATATTTTTTGTTAATGTGTACATAATATTCAAACAGGGGTTGTGGATCGGCGAGGCTATAGTCTTTCAACCGAAATGCATGTCATTAAAAATAGAAAGGTTTTAGAAACAATTTTTTTTAATTAATTTTAAATGATTTTAAATTACTCTGGAAATTTTGAAATAAATAACATTTTACACATTAAACTATAGTAATATTCTGCACTAATGTGGATAACGGAAAGAAATGTCAGTGATACACCAGATTACTCTTTTTCATTCGGTCAGGGAAAAAAAAAAAAAGATTTCATCAATTTTCTGATATGAACTCTCAGGCTTGATGAATAAATTTCTAAATTAGATTTCATCAAAGTTATGAGTAAATTTGAATGATCCACTGGCTGCTGACGAGTTCTTTAAAATGTATTTTTCAGGTTTATTCCCAGTTAGATCTGATAATATTGAGATCTGACTGTATATTTATAATCAAATTTTTGTCCGTGTTATATAGGTCCTGCTTAAAAGTTGGTTCAAATGTCCACAAGCAACATTGAATTATTTGTATATTTTTTGTCGCTACATTACAGACCATAGATTGCATTTTAATAATGTTAATTTACATTCCATATAATATTATTAACGTACGTTTTTAGAGTGCTGAAAATGAAATACTTTGTATATATTGTTTAGCATAAATGAATATATAAATGATTGTATCGTATTTAGTATTCTTAAAGTGTTCATTTGTGTAAATCTATATATTAATGCATAATAACTGGATTTTTTTTTTTTTTTTTTTTTTTTTGCACATTTTTACATTTATTTCAACTCCTAGTAGAAATCTTTGCGATTTTGGACAATGATAGTGATTTTACATGATTTAATGCATCACTGTCTCAGAAACAGCTCATAATTTTTTAACCCTGCTACTGTAAATGCCGTTGTTAGCAATTTTTGGACAATCTCGAAGTTATTTTTCTACATTAATTGAATTGTTCAACTTATTTTCTTTTATTTCTATGCTTCATTTCCACATATAATAACTTAGTACTTGGATGACCGAGTTCACTCGGTTTCATTGTAAAAATCATTCGTAGTGCAGATGCTGTGATTTGTTTTCAGGTAAGCATAAATATGTTTATTATTTGTTTGCTCAGGGCGGAGATCGAGTTACCAATGCATGCTAATTTTCCTCGATATAAGGAAAGTTCAAATCCAATTATCATATTAAATCTCTAACTACAGTTTATTTTCAAAATCATTTAAGTAGTTTCTTAAAAGACAAGATTTCTGCTACACATTATTCTAGTACAGTTACGGTTCACTTTTCTAAAAATGATGATAAATGAAGCCGTTTTTAGTTTTAAAAATAACCTCTAGCATTTTTTCTTTAATCCTTTCAACAGTTTCTATTAAAAAAAAAAAAAAAAGGTTATGCCGCCTTTTTTGTGGTATGCGGTTTACCAGTGAACGCTAATTACAATGAAGATGAGTGTTATTCAAACGCAAATTAAAATGTCATCTCAAAAACACATCAACTCTAAAGATTTATTAAAGACATTCGAGGGTTTAAAAAAAAAAAAAAAAAAAAAAAACGAAGTTTTTGCCATTTTTCCTGGGGGAAGTGCGGTTTACCGATAAATATTAAATGTTCTAAAGAGAATGTCAGACTTTTGTGTTTACAATTCATTTGTAAACTCAAAAATTCCCTAAATCTAAGTTTTTATCAAAATTATTGAAATACTTTCTATAAAACCATATCTTTTCCATATTTTGCTATGTATGAAACGAAGGTTTACAGTAAACTCTAATTTTTATGAAGATGGAGATAAATCAGATGGGTTTCTGCTCTCAAAAATAAACTTAATGCTAATTTTTTATCAAAACAGTTAGAGCTATTTTTTGGAAAGTTTCTGTCGTAATTTTGCAAAAGGCAGAGTGAGTGCTAATTGTGTACGTTAATTTTCCTAAAAATGAAGAAAATTCAAATTGAATTGTCATCCAAAAACCCCCATACCTTAAATACTTATCAAAATCGTTCGATCAAATCCCTCCCCCTCTCCTCCCCCCCCCAAAAAAAAAGCCATACTTTGCCACGATGGAGTGAAGATTAACACAGCAATGAATGCTAAATTTCCAAGAAATACGGATATATGAGAAAGGTTTTTCAAAAATAATTAAGAGTAAACGCGAATTTTCCTGAAGGTGATAATATACCTAATTGATTTTGTACCCCAAAAAACTTGCTCCAAAACTTTCTTCAACACCTTTACATCCACAACCAAGTAAATCCAATTTTTGCCGTAATTTGCAACCGGATGATAAAAGGTTAATAAGAAGCGGGAATTTTACTGAAGATAAGAAAATCTGTAATCGACTTTGCATCTCAAAAAACACTTAATTTCAAACTTCCAACAAAATCATTATATCCATTTACGAGTACAGTTGACAGCAAAATTATTCGAGCGCTAGCAATAATTCTTATGTAAAAAAGTACGCCTAGTCAGTTTTGTTAAATAAATCCTTGTCGAATCATGTTCTTAGACTGACTAAGAAAATGATTCGACAAGGATTAATTTAACAAAATACTTTTAAGTGTACTTTTTTTACATAGGAATTATTGCTAGCGCTCGAATGATTTTGCTGCCGACTGTAAAGCCTTATTTTACAATTGGCCGATAAAGGGTTAACAACGGATGCGAATTTTCCTCAAGATGACGATATTTCTAATCACTTTAACTCTTCAAAAAACACTTAACCACAAATTTTCATCAGAATTATTATATTCATTTTCAAGTAAGCCGAATTTCTGCCATATGACGCATCTCGCCTATAAAGGGTTAGCACCGAACGGGAATTTTCTTGAAAATGAGGATATTTCCCATCGATTTAGCTACCTCAAAAACACTTAACTCCAAACTTTTATTAAAATAGTTTTATCCATTTCATAGCACAACCAATTTCTGTTATACGGTGCAAATGATCAATAAAGGGTTAATATCAAAAGGGAATTTTCCTGAAGATGAGCATACGTGAATCCAATTTATCTCCCTCAACCCCAAACTTTCAGTTGGATTGTTTTATCCCTTTCACAATAAACCCAATTTCTATCATGCCGTGCAACTGGTCGATAAAAAGTTAACAGTGAACGGAAATTTTCCTGAAAATGAGGATATGTCCCACCGATTTAGCAACTTTAAAAACAACCTCCAAACTTTCATAAAAATCGTTTCATCCATTTCATAGTAAACAAAATTTCTGTGATGTGGTGCAACTGGCCGATAAGGTGTTAATATCAAGCGTTAATTTTCCTGAAGATGAGGATATGTCCAAAAGATTTAGCTTCTCAAAAAACACTTAACCCTGAACTATCATTAAAATAGTTGCATCCATGTTCGATTAAACCCAATTATTGTCATACGGTGCAACTGGCTTATAAAGTATTAATGCAAACGCGAATTTTCCTGAAAATGAGGATATGTTCACTCGATTTAACTTCATGAAAAAGACTTATCGCCAAACTCATTAAAATCATGGCATTCGTTTTCGAATAAACTAATTTCCGCCATATGGTACAACTGGCCGATAAAGGGTTAACAGCGAACGCGAATTTTCCAGAAGAACTGAATATGTGGAATAAATTTAGCTCCTAAAAAAACTTAACCCCAAACTTTCATCAAAAATCATTGTATTTATTTGTGAGTAAACCCAAATTCTGCTATACATTGCAGCTAACTGATTAAGGGTTATCAGAGAACGTGAAGTTTCCTGAAGGCTAAATCCAATTGTTTTTTGGACCCGAAAAACCCCATACCCCAAAATTTCATGTTTCATGAATATCGTAGAGATGTTCCTCAGGACAAATAAATATAACATGTCAAGCGATTTACTCGTTTAATATAAGAAAAGGATTGATACTTTGCTAATTCAAGTCTTCACTCCTTGTGTTTGATCATTATAAAGATGAAGGATTATAATATATATATATATATATATATAGGCGTGTGTGTTGTTCTATGAGTAAATAATATATATATATATATATATATATATATATATATATATATATATATATATTTTTTAAGTTTTATTCGCCTTCATATTAATTTTTGGTTTAAATATATCTTGCATTTGTTTTCACTCTTTAAATAAATCGGTCATTTCTGTCTGTAAATATTTTTGGTTATATGCTTACAATATTCAATCAATGCCCCTGATGGGTGTCGAGTATTTTAAGCTTCCATTACATGGATTTTTATTTATTTATTTATTTTAATTAAATATTCCGTTTCTTTCTTTCTTTTTTTTTTTTAAGCTATGAAATGTACAATAGAAAGCCGGTATTGTAAAACAAATGATCAAATGTCAATCGATCAATAAGGTTCAAAAGAAATATATATCCATGAATAGTTAAAATAATATGAATTAATCCAAAGTTTTCTCTCTGTAATCATTACGAGTAAAATCAACATCAACAAAACAGCATTTTTAACCTGACCCTTTAGATTTTTATGAAATTGGGCTCATTTATTTGTCCTATTGAGAAATGAATGTATACTAATTAATTAGTCCCTATCTCTTTTAGTTTTTGATATACAAGGCTACAAAAATGGGTAAAAAGTGCAAATTTCCGAAATTATTCTACTACAAATGTACCCATATATTTCCTTTCCTATTAAATTTAGTGATAACAAACAGGTATCATTAGAAAGCTTATAATACAGGCTTTCAAATGATAGATCACATGTATAATTTTTTTAATATTTTAATGTTAAAGTCAAACATTTTGTCCTTTGATGTTCAATATCTCAAAATAATAATAATAATAATAATAATAATAATAATAATTTGAAAAAAAATTATGCGTTATTTTTACTTTATCTATAATAACTGTAAAAACATGGGACGGCCATAGGTTACTGAGTTATAAATTAAAATGTAACTTTCCATCAGTGTTTTCATAATATCAAATTTTGTTCCCTAATTAACTTAGATGTGTAAAATTGGTATCATTAGAAAGCTTATAATACAGGCTTCTTTAGGGACTTTTTTTACATGTTTAGGGGCTATGCAGAAATATCTGTATAATTTTTGGTCTACATATTGCTTATATTTCGTGTACTGGGACACACCAAAGATAGAAAAATAATATTTATCCATATGTTATTCAGACACAAAACTCAGAGAGTAACACATAACAAGTTGGCAAAGGGAACTATTCAAATACGAAAAATTATAATCGAGACGAATCCCAATTTCAAAAAAAGTTCTACAAATGGGAGATTTCATTAATAATTAAATTCACTATTTTAATGTATTATTATTGTAATAATTCTTAAATCTTTAAAACTTCCATGAATTGGAGTTTAATTGCATCTATGTATATATAGATATATACATATTTCGAGATGTTGTTCTCAAATGAGAACCTGAATTTCAGACATTCTTCTGACATTAGATTAAAAAAAAAAAAAAAAAAAAAAAAAATGCTTTCTCATACGTAAAAATTAGACCTACTAGTTCAGTTTCTATAAAATCACATGACTTTTCCTTTTTTCATTTAAAGAAAAAACTTTTCTCCAAAAATAAATAAATAAATAAAATAAAATAAAGTAAATAAATATATTTATATATATATATTTTTTCCATGTTTGTAGTATGAAGTTCTGACATATTCCTGGACAGAAAAACAGAATTACGATTAAAAAAAAAAAAAAAAAAAAAAAATACATTCAACATATACGTATGTATTATTTTGATCGAATGACTTTTTAAAATTTTGACTTAAACTTTTAATTTCTTTTATTTATTTATTTATTTTTATTTTTTAGTATTTTTTTATGCGGGAAATTCACTACATTTTTGTCTGTTTTCAAAAATAGACGAGTGAGATGGCAGACTGAAATTTAATGAATTTCACACACCAGGGACACAAAGTACTAAAAAATTACACAGATTTTTATTTATTTATTTAAAAATTATTAAAAAAAAAAAATAAAAAAAAAATCGCTCTTATGCAGATTTATGTACATAACTTCTGTGAAATTATGGTTTTATGCTTTATGCTAAATCTATCATATATAAAATTAAAATCTGTGAATAAACATCAAATAAAAATGGATTTACATTTGTTTCGAGACTACATAATGGACCTAGACAATTTGCTTTAAATTCCTTAAAATTTTGCATAATAAGAAATAGTCCATTACAGACTTAGAGCTTATAAATATGTAAAGAGAAAAGATTCGAATCTAATACAGAACTCGAGCGCTAAATTTATTTTCTTTTAAGAAAAATGTTTTGTAAGTATAATTTTAATACAATATAATATTAATTTTTCATTCAAGTATAGAAAAACCGTAAATAAAGAATAAAAATAAAATATTTGCTTTAAATAAAATATAGAGTTTAATTCTTTAGCAACGTTTACCTTATTTATTTCAATAAAAATTCAAACCTTTATATATTTGTCTCCCCCACTTCTTTATTTATTTATTTTTAAACCTAATTTCTAAACAGTTCGAAATTTTTATCATTTTATATTCAAAATTATTATTATAGGAAATTCAAATTAAACGATAAAAAAAAGAAAAAGAAAAATAAATAAATAAAAAATACCTTTCACGAGTGGACTTTCGAATGATTTCTAGTTTCTATTCATGGAAGTTTCGGAAGAAATCGCGGGAAACTCGAATGGCTGAGCCAATAAGCCTACAAAGCAAAACTTTTCGGTCACTGATGGGAGCACTTTTTTTTTATATAACATTGATGTTAAACATTTTCACTATTATTTGTCACTTTAATAGATTTTTCCACGACAATACGACCAAATTCTCAAAACCAGTAATTATTTGAGAAAGAGATTTTAAGTTTTTGAAATATCTTGCGAGATCTAATGTTTTAAAAGCAAATAGATTTATATCACTCTATTGCATAGTCACTACTGTATAGTCACCCTACTACAGTGTCACTTTACTGCATAATTACATATTTTCCCGCCATTTATACATTTTATTTCATTAAATCTCCAATGAAGTTTTTCCAATTACTTTCATCCACTTCTTAAATTTATAATAACTTATGAAATATTAAAAAAGAAATATATCATGTTAATGTTTAAAAAAAAAAAAAAAAAAATATTGTCTTTTTGTATAAGTTGACAAATACATACAAAATTAAAGGAACAATCTACTTTCCCATTTTCTTCTTTTACACGTAATTTTCAAAGAAATAAGCATAGGAACATAAAATCTGGATGGCATATTCATTATCATATAATTAATCAAATTTTATAAATCGTTTTTAAGTAAAAATTTTAAAATAAATAATTAATCTTTTTTTTTTTTTTTTCCAAAAATAAACTTTAAAAAAATAAAATAAATAAATAACAATTTTAGAAAGGGTAACCTGATGAAAAATTGCCATAAGGATGCATTAAAGACAGTGATGATGCTTATAAGTCCCTATGTTAGATTATAACCAGATTTTTCTTCCTGTATTCACTTTTCTGTTTTTTTTTTTTTTTTTTTTCTTTCCTTAATTTTTTTGCATGTGAATAACTTAAAAAAAAAAAAAAAAAAAAAAAAAAAAAAAAAATCATACTAACATATAAATTCGATAAAATGTTCATTATAAAATTATTTATCAACATTTTTATTATTCTGATGATTCTCATAGTTTATAAATTAGTAATTACACTGCTCTGAAAAAAAAAAAAAAAAAAAAAAAATTCGAGATCTGATACCATTATTGCAGATTTTTATGTAAAATATCCTCCTGAATCCGAATATGACCACCATTTTGCCAAATCACCCACCGTTTTCAAGTTACACCCCTCCTTCATTTTTATCATTGTTTGGTAATTTTATACCCATCATTTTGATTTGGTGCAGAAAGATGATTATTTTAACCGTTAAATGTCTTCTGATCCGAGGAGCTGCAGAGGCAGAAAGTTCTAAAACACGAACATTTGTAGTAAGAAGGAAATTTGTGGGGATTTGTGCCCAGAAAACAAAAGAGAATCAATAAAAACAATCAGTTTCTGTTTCTGTTTCTTTTCTTTTCCTTTTCTTTTCTTTTTTTTTTTTTTTTTTTTTTTTTTTTTTCGCAATATTTCTCTTATTTTGTACATATTTCAGGTTCCAGTTTGTCATTTTCTTACCAAATCACCCCAAATAACAAAAATTATACAGTGAAAATGTTTTCAAAATGTTGGTGAGTGGAGTAAAGTCTCAAAGCCCTCGCAAGAAAGTTTGACTCATTCACTGTTCGACGCGAAGTTTGCTTTCAGTAACTCCCACCTTAAATGTTTTGGGCAGTAAAACATGAACAGTAAAATATCCTCCTTTGACACGCGTTAAAGATCACCACACAAGATCACCACCATCAAGAACACCATAAAGTTCACTCTCTTATCGCAAAACGTGTACTAAAGGTAGGTAATGACTGACGACTACAATACTAAGAGCAATAACCTTTAACAAGTGTCAAAGCAGGAGATTTTACTGTTCATGTTTTACTGCCCAAAACATTTAACGTGGGAGTTATTGAAAGCAAATGTCGTACAGTGAATCTGTCAAACTTTCTTGCGAGAACTTTGAGACTTTACTCCACTCACCAACATTTTGAAAAAAAATTTCCTTGTATAATTTTTATTATTTTGGATGTTTTGGTAAGAAAATGGCAAACTTCAAGCTGGAATATGTAAAAAATAAGAGAAATATTGCCAAAAAAAAGGGGGGAAAGAAAAGAAACAGAAACAGAAACTGATTGTTTTTATTGATTCTCTTTTGTTTTCTGGGCACAAATCCCCTCAAATTTCCTCCTTACTACAAATGTTCGTATTTTAGAACTTTCTACCTTTGTAGCTCCTCAGGTCACAAGACATTTAACGGTTAAAATAATCATCGTTCCTCTCCAAATCAAACTGATAGGTGAAAAATTACCAAACAATGATAAAAATGAGTGAGGGGGATGTATTTAGAAAACGGTGTGTGATTGGGCAAAATGGTAATCATATTCGGATTCAGGAGATCATTTTACATAAGAATACGCTGAAATGGTGTCAGAGGCAATTTTCATAACGAGCAGTGTCATATATTTTCAAAATATCCGTTGTAAAAGTGAAAAAGAGAAACAGAAAAAAAAACCGGGATTAAGTTTAACATTTGAAGGCAAAGGCGTCTTTATCTATCTGAAATGAATTCTTAATACCATTTTTCATTTTTTTTTTTTTTTTCCAAAACTTACTTTAGCGAAAAATGAATAATTATTATTAATATATATATATATATATTTACGGTAAACATATATAAAATTTGATCAATAATTCGATAATGGACATGCTCTTCGAATTTTAAGTTTTTTTTTTTTTTTCTTTGGAAATTATACGCAAATGAAAAATAATCGTTTAGAATTTGTTGAGGAGCCCTCCTAAGTATTGTAAACTACATTTTACATCGGATTTTTTTATTAATTTTTTCTCTTCCCTTTAAGTATACGCGCCATCTTGTTTAGTTATTGAAAACAGTTTCGTCAAACAGGTTGTGAAAAGATAAGGACAATACTAGGGGTCAGTCAGTGAGGTGAAAGTCGATCCCTCGGTTTGGTGAGTGATGAGATTCAGAGAGAAGAGAAAAATTTTAGATAAAGATAAAACAGAGGATTCTGATTAAGAATTTTAAAAGAAGACATATGCATATGTACGCTTGTCTGTATATTTCTTACAGAAGGGTTACTTTCATAAAGCTAGACGAAATTATTATTACATAAATTGGAAGTCAGTTTGCTGGCTCGTTTGTATATTTTTTAATTAGCATGTATACACGACATCCCAAAAACAATATATATATACTTTTTTTTTTCTTTTTGTAAGAAATTAGAAACTTCTTATTCATTCAGAATTTAAAAACAAATCGATTTTTATTATCGTTTTAAATGAATTTTAATTTAAAATAAAGCTTTAAAATACTCGAATTTTTATATTTGAATACATACATATATATATAATAATCAGTTATTATACATAAAAGCTAAGCAACAGATACAATAACACTGAAACCACATAGACCAATAAGAATGAATTTTTATATATATTATAAAAGCACCTATTAATACAAACATACATATAAATAAATGTCATAAATCATCATTTTAACTCATAGAATATGTGATTGATTTAGTTCTTATAAATTGGATTTATAAGTATTAGTAATTATAAAGTAATTTTTTTCACTTAATAAGACGGAAAACTCGAATGAAATATTAACAATTGGTGTATGGGTAGAAAAAATTTCTCGAAAAATTACTCCACCATTTGCTGACGTTTCGAAATTTACCATCACACCATTTTTTTCATTTATTTATTTAGATTTATTTATTTATTTATTTATTTTTTACGCATATAAAATGCTGAGGTGCCAATACCTTCTTTCCAGAAATAAACAAGAACAACAGTGGAAAAAAATATGCGGCGCATAGATTACAAACATTTTCAAACACTGTACATACACATCTGTAATTATACCATCTGTACACATGCGTAGTTCACTCTTCAATTTTAACGTATTTGCCTCCATGATGAGACTTTATAAAACCTTTAGTTTATAAATATATATATATATTTTTTTTTCTTTCTTTCTTCCCCCCCCCCCTTTTTTTTTTCTAATTTCTCAATGGATTGAAATTTTTATCATTTTACTTTCAAAATTATTGTTATAGAATTTTCAAATTAAACGATGAGAAAATACTTTCCGTGGATGGTCTTTCTAATGGTTTTTAGTTCCTATTCATTCAAGTTTTGGAGAAAATCACGAAAAAAACCGAATTGCTGTAACAATGAATGCTACTTTTGTTTGAACATGGCACCTTACATTTACCAGATTTGTTAGTAGATCAACTCAGCCATTAGTGGGTCTGGATGATAATGTAAATGAAATGAAAGGTTAAAAAATTTAATTTATTGGAAATTCATTCTTCGATTAAATTCATTAGCGTCAATACACCGATATATTATCTAGCACTACTAACTTTACACGATTTTGGTTGAAATTTAAGTTTCTTAAAAGCTAATTTGTTATTTTCGATGACTCGTAATTTTGTTTCAATATTAATGCTAGGTTTCGATTTTCGTTCTAAAAAACACAAAATAATGCATGTGTCAATATGTAGATTAATGCCAATTCTTTGCACAAATATACATCTGCATGCGACACCCTCTTTGCATATCTATTAAAATATCTTCAGGCGAATTTCGGAGAAAACCATGAAAAAAAAACTCGAATGGTTAGGCAAATATGCAGGGCCATGCTTAGGCAGATGCGAAAAGTGCGGTCGCACTAGGCCAGAAAATATAAGAAGCCGCAAATATTTGTTTCTTTTCCCTGGAATACTGCATCATATTACTTTTTTTTTAGATTTTTTTTTTTTTTTTTCAAAAATTAGGCTCTTTGAATAATAAAGACCACTACTTAGAAATGTGATCTAAAGATAATCTTTATTGACACTTTCCAACAAAGTGTTTAAGATTTTGTTTCGTCTCTGCGTGTGCTCCTGCTTTAATTTTCCGTTAATATTTTTAGAATGGGTCGAAAATCACAAATGTTTATTCAATTTCACTATGGCATATTCTCTAGTAAAAATGACAGGAATAGAGCAAACGTTATTGTGTGCATAAACTCACAATAGAATTTTGAATCGCTATCATCTGAGAGAGGGCATTTCTTTAAAGTATCATCATCATCATCATCATCACGGGAGCTTACGGAGTACCTGCACCTGCAGTGATCTAGACCACAGTTTACCTCCACCTGAAGTTGTAAAAGCATGAGGAGATGTTGCATAATCAAGCAAGTATTCGATCATCTTGAATGAAGTGAGCTCATAGAACTCGGCGTGATGATATGATGAAAAAAAAAAAAAAAAAAAAAAAACAAGCTACTGAGGAAGGCAGTAAAGTAAGGGGATGGAAAGATCTAAAAGCTATCTCGTACTTGAGTTTAAAGTATATATTAATAACTTTACACTATGTACAACGTAAAGAAATTGCCATAAATTATTCATATTTACAAAATGCACCTCCTTTTTTTCTAAGAATACGACAAAGTAAGTATGATTGTACTTATGATTGTTTACAGTCTCTCAAAATAAAATTCAATTACGTAATTTTGAATTACGTTATGTGATTCCATGTGTGACAGATCTACAATGAAGTAATGATTGTTTATTGCAGTGAAAGTTTTATGGGTATATTCTTATGGAAACACTGTATATGAATGTGATAGCTGTCATACGACACTGTTCTGTAGTGGAAAAATTGGGTGGAGGTCGATTCCCCTGACGTATGATATCTTGACAGAAAAAATAGGTCGTTTCCCCTCACCTTTTTTTTGAAGGCACAGGTCATTTGCCCTGACACCCCTTTTCCTGTGTACATTGTCCATGTTTATGGCTGACATGTACTGATAAGCAGGGGGGGGGGGGTGTCCTTCATTCCCTTACAGGTGACATAAATAGTACACACGCGTGCAAAAAGAAAGAATGTGTAATTAATTATTTATACGTGTATGTGCTGTACTTTTATTTTTATTTATATATTTTTATTTTACCAAAAATTCAAGTACTGACTTATCAGGTCATGATATTAGAATATAAATTTTTTATTTTTGTTTAACAATATTAATAAGATATTTTGTAAAGATTTTGTAAGGAATACAATGGGAATATTTGATTTTCTTATTTTTAAGTTTTAAAATAAAATTTTTGTTTGTAATAATTTGCGATAAAAATATGAAAACTGGGTTCCAGAGAAAAAAAAAAATCTTTTAAATGTGTTACTTTCTTTCTTTTTGTGTTTTAATTATAATTATAAATAATTATTTATAACCAACTAGTGGTGAAAGAAGGGAGAAAGTTTGAATAAATATATGTATATATATAATTTATATTAATGTGATCAAACATAAGGAAAGAAGGCTTGAAATAATCAATAAGCAGTTACTTATAGAAATATAGCCTTTTACACGGCAGAAGATATTGAAAAAGTTAATGAGTTGTATCTGCTATATTTACTGATGAGTTATGTGTAACAAATATAAACAAGCTATAACAGAAAAAAATAATAATAATAATTACTAGAAGAAGAATAAGTTGCAGAATCCACCACAGACAAGTGGAGACCTTATTGTAGTTAAAATGAAGATAATAATTACTGTAAATTAAAAAAATAATAATAATAAGTAGAGATGGGAATGGTCCGAAAAAAACTGGAAATTTTGGGAAAAAAACTGGGTTTTTTCGGTTTTTTTCCGAAGGGGTTTATTTCCGCTCGGAAAAATTGAAAATTTTGAAATTTCTAGAACAAAATAACCTGTTTAAAAATTTATTATATTTACATTTCGATGCTTTTTTCGTGAAATATTTTTTCATGTTCAGTATCTTACATGAAAACACTGACTCTGATAATGTTCATATTTCAAAAATAAAGTTTTAACCATGTAATCAAATGGTAATCCTGAAATATTTAAGTACTATTACAATGACCTCCCTCCCATCACATTCATTTGAAATTACTTATTTTTTTTCAAGTTCCTTTATACTTTAATCTTTTTTCTTGCAGATATATACTTAGACTTGTCTAACTGTATTATTTTAATTTGTGTAGATATATATATATATATCGCATGTAACAGAAAAAAAATATCTAAGCAACTATGTTCTGTTAAAAAATGTATTTCACAATTTACAAAAATTATATGTGGAAAAACCTACTTGATTTATGTCCTTTACGTCTAAGTCAATAAGTTTTATATTACAACAGGATGGCTACTAGTCAGGAAAAGTCAAGAAATTTAAGTGAGTCTAGGAAAGTAAGGGAATTTTGACTAATTTTGTGGAAATAAGTCACATTTGAAAGTTTTAAATTGCTAAATTGTTCGTTAATTATGTGAAATTTTTTGGGAAATAAACAGCATAAGTCAGAAAAAATGCTGAAATATAGTCTTTAAAAAGTTAGGGAATTTGGAAAGTTTCTAATGTTAGCCATCCTGTATAAAAAAAAAAAAAATTATAATAAATCAATAATAAAATGTTTAAAATTTCTGAAGTTCAATTAACTTTAAATTAAACTTTTATTTTAACTTTGTGATTAATTTCATTTTAAGTGAAAATCTGAATTAGAATCCAGCATCAGGTCCTGTAAACCAATTTTGCTTGAGTCTGACCTGTAACTGGGTCTGGTCGATACATTTTTTCTCTTGTGTGTTAGGTTCGGATCAGGTTGACTGATTTATTTTTCTTATGGGTCAGGTTGACAGAATTTTTTTCTTGGGGGCTGGGTAGACTGATTTATTTTTCTTGTGGGTCGGGTTTGGATTAGGTTCACTGAATTTTTTTCCTGCGGGTTAGGTTAAATTTTCAACGAGTCAGGTCAACTTCAGAATATCTTTCAAAAAATTTTATCATAATAAACAGAAATTTGTTTGATATAATTATAAACATGCTACATATTCCCATGATTAAATTATACATATACACAAATTATTACATACATATCACAGAAAGGCAATAAACAAAGAAAAGTCAAATATATATATATATATATATATTATATATATATTATATATACTAAACTTAAAGCATATTTTAGTACTCTTGAAGTACACAACACACATAAATGGCTAAAAATTATTAATCTATTTTTCAGATTTTTAAATTTTTAACTTAGTGTATCAGTAAATCAAACCATTTTAATTTTTTTTTTTTAATTATTTACTAACACTGTGACAATGAAAATTTATTTTATTTTATAACTTTAAAAAGTTTTGCATAATTTTCAGATGAATCATTAAATTTCCTTAATTTTCGGGCTTTGAATATAAAGAAATCTGGTTTGGGTCTATGGGGGGAAAAAATTGTCGGTTTAGTTCTAATTTAAATTTATTGTATCAATGCTGCTGGGAGATGAACATTCCATACACACTGTATGCAAAATTAATAGCTGAATGATGACTTGACTAGTTTTTGGTGTTTTGTTCAAGGAAATGTACTGGCAGTTATGAAACAGAAAGACTCATTTTTTAATAGTAAAAGCTTCTTGTATGTTTCTGTTAAGAAAATATAATATGGATTGTAAGTATTTTTAAATGTTTAACACTTTATATTTTCTAAAATATTATAACTATTAAGAAATCCTATTTTTATCCGTAAAAATTCAATTTTCCCCATTTTTTCCAATTTTTCCAGAAAAAACCCGGAAAAACTGGGTTTTTTCTACTGCCTCAAAATTTCCGGAAATTTTACATCTCTAATAATAAGTAAGTGAAAATTAAAACGTAATTAATTAACATAGTAATTTTATGATCGTAATGTAGGAAAGTTTTTTTGTTTAAATGAGATTAGAGACAATTATAGGATATCATCAATTGTGTTAGATAACATTTAATATTATGTTATTGAAAGACACTCATTAAAATGAATTTTAATTTGATTAATAATTTAACTATTATCTTAAGCACCTTCATCAATAACTTTACTTAAAAAAAAAAAATACAATTATTGTGATGATAATTTAAACTTGTTATGTATTAATTACAGTTATAACACTCATATTAAAGCTAAAATAGTTATTTAAATCCTTAAATGTTATATAGTGGTGTTAATAATTTGTAATAAAATTGTTACAATATACTTCAATCGAAATAACTTTGCAGTATGAAATGGATAGAATCAAAAATAAAGAAATAATTGAAGTACAGTATTTGTTTTTCTTTCTTTATATATATATATAGCCGTAGGGGCCTCTGCTTCTTCTTCTAGTTACCATTTATTTATTTCTGTTATACTTGTTTAATATTTGTTATGTATTATCTTATATGTCAGGTTCCTTAAAACGCTCATTAACTTTTCAATATATATTGCTTTATATAAAGTTTCATTTCCATGTATAATTGTCTAATGAGTAAAGTATGAGTACTATGGATTAATTCATATTTCATTTGGATCCTAAATATATATTTTTAAATTTATAGATAATTTTGGCAACTGTTCATTTGTTTCTCTTGCATTCTACAATTATATTGCATCATAAACAGGCATTTATTTTTTATTGATGGGGGTGCAGGTTGGGGTATAAAAAATTATTTTGTTTTTATTATTTTAGCTTTATAAAAATTTAGGAAAATAATTATATCCGGGTTTTTACTTATGCATTACGGATTTAATTTTCAGAATCGTTGAATTTTCATTCGTATACAATTTTGCAATGCACGTTTTGTTTACACATCGCCATTTAATACCGTCATTTGTTACAGAGTCTTTATAAAATTTGAAATTACAAAACTAAATTAGTGGTTTACCACGTTTGCTGTAGATTAATTCCATAATAGCATAATTTACAATCTAGCAGCATGAACACAATAAAATATAAACGCTTATAGGAATGAAATCATAAGCTAAACAAGATTTTAAAACTGTTAACTCCATTAAATTTTCTCTACAAAGTGTCACGTGTTTCTTATACATAAAGAGCTCTAATCCTTTTGAGAAGCATGTCTTGAAAAAGAAGTGGAGGGGAAGAGATGGGGAAAGATATGTGGGGGAACTCACCGGCGCAATCGACCTGTAAGGGAAAAACCAAATTTCTCTCACCCCCTTTAAATCAGGGGAAACGACCAGGCCACGAAAAATTATTTTTAAACTAGCCACATGTCTCTCATAGACGAAGGCGATCGAAAAAATTAAAGATTACATAAATCACGTCTGATGTTGCCTGGCACAGTAAAGAATGTGAAGCAGGGGCGTCGACTTTAAAAAAATGCTGTCGGTGCTCTGCTCAGGAACAAAGCTTGAGCAGGGGATGTACAGTCCCCTCCCCACCAATGTTTTTAAAAATATGGCGGCATATGAGATTTCTTTTCTATGTGCTGTTTTGCGCCTTAAAGTTCTTTTTAAGGTGGATCATAATTTTGTTAATAATGTTACCTGTGAAAAACACTAAGATTTGTGTAACACTGGCCTTCTCTGGCGACCAGCTGATTCACCGGCTAAGAAGAAATGTTGCATTAAAAAGTATGACTGTAGCAAATTCCCACTCAGTGAGGGGCTGCGGCGCCTTTTTCCTGCTTCAGACACTTACAACAGCCTTTTTGCTTACCGTACAAACTACAAAGTACTCTTGAAAATTCTGACCGTAGTTAGAACTTAAAGAAAAAAAATAATAAATAAAAAAAATCTGACCATAACAAATTTACGTACGGTTCAAATGGCAATTCTCCCAGTCTCAGACACTTACAACAGCATATTTACTTATGCAAATGATTTTTAAAATTTCTAATATTGGCGAATTCCTGCTATGTAGCGACTGCGGCGCCCTTCTCCCTTTTCAGACACCTACAACTGTTTCGAAAGTGAAAAGGGGATCTTTCTAAGTGGTCAAAGCTCGTATGTATACGGGTTTTAGAGAAAACCATGGAAAACTCCAAATGACTAGATCGGTGAGTGCTATCTAGGATCGAACCCGGCGCTTCTCGGAGAATTTTAAAAAGCTAAATTGCTTTGTGCCACTGTGACAATCCGCTCTGTAAAATCCAGTTATTAAAAATTTTAATGGATGGCAATAAATTGCTTTCAGCTGTATCTTTAAATACTTGACAAAACACTTTATCCTAATTTCATTGTAAGAAATCCAAGAAAATGTATTTTCCCTTTTACTTTGAAATTTCCTTCTGGAGAATCCTTTTTTCAACCCTGTTTCAGGTTGAATATTGGATTCATTTGGCTTTGAATAAGGATTATTTTTATTCGGTGATGTTGATAATCTTATTAAAAAAAAAAAAAAAAGAAAGAAAGAAAGAAAGAAAAGAATGAAAGAAAGAAATTTTATGCATATTTTTAAAGCATGTAAGAATAAATTAGCATGATATTTAGGATGTTAAGCACTGCTAAATAACCCACTGATTGTATGACTGATTCTAAACTATGAAAGAAAATCTGAAAGTCGATATTTTCTAAATTAATCCGTTTAGTCTGACATTTCCATTATCCCTAGCCAAACAGAAAAAAGCCAATTAGAATTCTTTAAATAATCCTCATTGTGATTCCCTATCGTTAATAGCATTGAAAGTCCTCCTATCCTTCTGAAATTGGCGACAGGACTTCGCTTTCTACTTTATGGTAAAACCAGATGTTTACAACACATGTTTACTATATTTAAACGTATATTGCCTGTAAAGAATAGTTACCTTGAAAAGTTAACTGAAAAGGGGAAAAATACAAAGAGAGTGATTAAAAAATAAATCGCAAATGTGCCTGCCGCTTTAAGCTGGTGTTATAATTTCTTTAACATAACTAAATAAATTATTTAAAGGAGAAAGCTAAAATATTTAATAGGTTATATTTAATAGCATTATTTAAATATTGATTTTAAAATTCTTATTGTAACTTTTAGAAAGTTAAAATTTACGATAATTATTCTTAAACTTTAAAGTGTAATTTTTATATCAGCACCATAAGATTATAATTTTAAATGATGTAAAAGAAATCCTAAATTAAACATTAGAAAAACAAAATTTTAAATATTATAATTCAAAACATTTTCATTGAATTTTAATGCATAGAGGAATTTTAACCATACATATTCCTTTAAAACTAGTTGGTAATATTAATAATTTTGTTGTCTCCGATTTTTATACATAAGAGCGGATCAAAATAAAATTAAGAAGCACAGTTTAATTCCTTGCCGGCTCATTTTATTCCGAGTTTGAAGTAAAAGAAAGTAAAAAATTTTAATGCTTATTTTCATATACTTCTTAACCATAATAACAATAACATCATTTGCATATAACATTTATTTAAAAAATAAATAAATACAAATTAAATACAATAAAAATTACTTTCAAAGTTGTAAAAAAGAGCACAACAGAACTGGCGTTTAAAAGTAATAAGTACAAAATTATGAATAAACACCATAAAATGTAAGAAACCGCAACAGACACCACTCTTCGTCAGACGAACAAAATAGACACGAATGCTGCAAACAAAGCGGCAACACTCTTTGCCACTCTTCTTTCCAATATACTTATTTAAAAAAAAATAACTTTAAAAAAGATTGCTCGTTGCTTTTGTTTTAATTATTTATTTGTTCTTTCGGGTTACACTCACATTCGGGTTACGATCATTATTTCCCCCTACTACTTTGTTTTTCTATACATATGCGTATGTTGTGCTTAATTTAAGTACCTTATTTGGTATGCGAATTGTTTACAGAGATAAAACAGATTTTTTTTTTTTTTTTTAATTAGTCGAATGTGTTTCAATGAGCGGTGTGGGTAAAAATTCTCTAAATGATATGAAATTTTAAATATTCTTCAAAAGTTAATGAGAGTCTTATATTTCAATGAACGTAACTCCAATATCTAAAAAAAGGGAAATGACAATGGACTAATGCCACTCTCACACAGGAATGTATATCAAATAAAACTGTTTCTAAAACTAACTTTAAAATGTTGTTTAAATTATGTAGGAAATGTTTAAATACAGTATTTTAAACCGCGCCAGGGACAGTAATATTTTTAAAATATATACATAGAGAGAGAGGGAGAAAAAATAAAATAAAATGTAATATTCTTCTTGCATAGCTTCTATATTTTTTTACTGACGGGAGAATTTTTCTTTTTTCTTTTTTTTTTTTTTTTTTTTTTTTTTTCGGAAAATGTGAGTTTGAATGTTTGATTCAATATTCGTTTATTATCTTTATCAAAAGTGTCATTAATTTTTTATAGAATGGAGTAGAAGGCTCATTTTTACCAACTATATGAAAAATACCAGAGCTGGGAATCGAACCCCGGGCCTTCCGCTTAACGCGCGGATGCTCTAACCACTGAGCTACCCTGGCTGATAACCAGCTCGGCACTTCTCACATAATTTACGTTGGCAAGGTCACCGAGTCTGCATTAAAGCAGCTATATCAAGTGACAAATTTAAACATGGCATAACTCCAAACGGCCACGAAATTTCAATTCAGAAATTTTAATTCATCAACCTGGAAATTAATTTTTGATAGAATGGAGTAGAAGGCTGATTTTTACCAACTATGTGTAATTTCTGAATTGTAATTTCGTGGCCGTTTGGAGTTATGCCATGTTTAAATTTGTCACTTGATATAGCTGCTTTAATTCAGACTCGGTGACCTTGCCAACGTAAATTATGTGAGAAGTGCCGAGCTGGTTATCAGCCACGGTAGCTCAGTGGTTCACATAGTTGATAAAAATCAGTCTTTTACTCCATTCTATCAAAAATTAATTTCCAGGTTGATGAATTAAAATTTCTGAATTCAAAAGTGTCATTGTTTAAAAATTATTTTATCCAAAATTTTCTATCTATTTTGCTTAGCTATTTTCTTCCAAAATAAAATATTTTCCTTCTAGATTCTTATTAACTAATATATTTTCGGATCCCGGAAAAAAGAGCACCTGGAAAAAAGGGCACTTTTTTATTTCGCAAATCGCAAAATAATAAATATCAAATAATGAATTTAAAGAATGACTTTAAAATTACGATTTTTAAAAATCTCAGCTGATTTTCCACAACATTCAATTAGTATATACCTGGGGGAAGGAGGGGGGACCAGGAGCAGATCAAAAGAAAGCAATTGTTTTTATATCACATTCCTACCGATTTTAATGAAACTTTTTATAATCGCGTACAATTTGTGAAAAAAATACAGTACGTGTCAGACATACGGGGAAGAGGGGGGGGGGGGGGTTAAAGAGAGAGAGGGCAGAGGAAAAATAAATGATATTTTATATCACCATTTTACCGATTTTAACGATATATTCTATAACTATCACTTACTTTTTATGAAAATCACAACGACTGTATTATATATCTGAGGGTCAAGGGGGCGGGGGGGGGGGGAGATGGAAATAGAATATATTCTTTTTTAAACTACCCTATTATCGATAAGGGGGAAAAAAAAAAAAAAAAAAAAAAAAAAAAAAAAACTTCGTATAATCACGTACAGTTTTTGAAAATATTACAGTAAGTTTCAGACATACTTCGGGGGGTTTGGTTAAAGAGAGGGGGAGGGCAGAGGAAAATAAAATGATTTTTTATATCACCATTTTACCGATTTTATTGATATAATTCTATAACTATAATTTAGTTTTTATGAAAATCACAATGAGCGCATTGTATACCTAAGGGGCAAGGGGGGAGGGGATGGAAGTAATATATATATATATATATATATATTTAAACTATCCTATTAACGATAAAAAAAAAAAAAAAAAAAAAAAAAAAACTTTGTATAATCACACACAATTTGTGAAAATTTTAAAGTAAGTTTCAGACATACTTCGGGGGTGGGTTAAAGAGAGGAGGGAGGGCCGAGGAAAATAAAATGATTTTTTATATCACCTTTTTACCGATTTTATTGATATATTCTATAACTATAACTTACTTTTTATGAAATTCACAATGAGTGTATTGTATACCTAAGGGGCAAGGGGGGGAGGGGGA
>CAWVNO010003081.1:0-28452 GCA_963930645.1 Salticus scenicus
TACACTAGCTATTACCCGCGACTTCGTTCACGAGGAAATTTTGATGTGTATGTGTGGGAACTGACGGTTTGATCATAATATGAAATGAAATGAAACCTTATCATTGTGGTGCTGTGCAAAACAGAGTCTGATAAAGTACACTCAAAAAAATTTGTAACTCATTGAAAGCCAAAATAAAATGCCAAAATAAATAAATAAAAAGTTATCGCCAACATGACGATAAAAATTTAAAATTCGTCCATAGGGATTCTGTACTAAAACAGTACTACGTTGTGGAAGTATAAAAACTGGGTCGTCAATTATGAATTTTATTTCGAAACCTTTCTTTGTATGATTTTAGTTCACTATTGTACAATATTAATCTGGTTCTAATAATAATTTGGTGACTGGTTAATTAAAATTTTAACTATGTGGTGAAATTCATGTAATATTTATGAGTTTCAAATTTTTAATTTTTTTTTTTTACAAATAAATGATTTTTTTTTTCTTTTTCATTTCCCGGCGAATTGTTGAATAATATTTTAGTTCTTAAACAATTTTGGACTGCTTTGCCCGCTTCGCCGGCAAACTCTTTTCTATATGCTTTATGAAAGAAAAAAAATCCGGTGCCTGTCCCTATTGCCTGCGACAATGGCTTACCCGTGGGCTTCCATTTGGTTGCTTATCATACATAACAGTTTCGATACGGACAGTATCGAAAAATTTGAAGTAACTCTTTTATATCTGAATCCCAGTTACATATGAACAACATTATGTGTGATGTACATAATATTTGCTCTCAAGTTATTTCCTATATTTATTTGATTTAATCAATCAACCATAGAATGACAGCGATTTCAAGCCACATATAATAATACAATATGCTATGATCGGCAACTTCTATCGCATGAGACAATTATTATTTTGTGGTTATACATACTTCATGCTTAGTTAATAGTAGTTGGTATATAGAAAAATAAATAAATTAGTATGTAAACTTGATCATGGTACAGCCTTAATGCCCTTGGCGACTTTTAAATTTTTGTTGCCGTTTTAGACCAAAATATAATTTATGCGATTATTGTTTCTATACGCAAGCGAAGTGTGAAATCACTGACCGTCCGTGGATGCAAGAAAATGATTTCCTATGTCAATCGCCCATTGGATATTTTGTAAAAAATTATTAAAAATCGAGGAAAATTATTTCCCGATTTTAATCCCCATATTTGGGTATATATATATGTATTAGTTATCATGTGCATGTGTTAGATTGAGTTATTTTGCTGTCAAATTGACAAAATTTTAATTTTAAATTTCAAAACTCTGTCGTTCTTGGCGCTTATTGTATTTGGTGATCAAAACCGTAATACGAAAATATACATGCCAGATGTATATTTTCGTAATATGCATTGTACGAAATATTGTTTCATATTATTCATTACTGTCTTAAAATAAGTTGTTAAAATAACCATGATTTTTGAAAAGAATTAAATTATGTTCGCCAAATAATTTGGCGATATTTTATTTTTCTACCAAAGATGACCGATATCAAATCTATTCCGCTACAACATATTAGTATCTTATATCAGATACTTTATTTAGACATTTGAAAACAAATTTGACTTCAAATTATGATAGAATATTTATCTTTTCTCTTTTAATCAGTATATTAGTTGGATATTTATTGTGTTAATATCATCCTTTGAAATTAAATGTTTGTGTTTTCAATCGAATATGGAAGTTCGCCATTTTTTTTTTCTAGAGTTTTGAAATTAAAAATTCAAATTTTGTCAATTTTACAACAAAAATAACTTAATCTAATGCATGGACATGATAACTAATACATATCTATACCTAAATATGTGGATTAAAATCGGGAAATATTTTTCCTCGATTTTTAATAATTTTTTACAAAAAATCCAATGGGCGTTTAACATAGGAAATATTTTTCTTGCATCCACGAACGGCCAGTGACGTCATCACTTCGCTTGCGTATTTCTTTCTATCTTTTCCTGTGCGTAAATTGTCCGATCTTCTTCAGCATCAAAATTATAAAAAATTGTCAAGAATTATCAATAAGAAAATACCTTTACCATAATGCTGAATTAACTTTTATGCCAAGCGTGTTTCATCCGCCTTGAATTTTTGTGATTCTCAGTTATATAATTCTACGAATACTAACATCGATATTTTAAATGCCTGCACGATATTTTGAATCTCTTAACTATTCATTATAAAAAATACAAAATACCCTAACCTTCCGTCAAAGAAAATCATCTACTTTTATGATCTAAAATAGAACTCGATCGTTATATTACTTTTTCACATTTCTACATTTTTAGTTTGTTGATGTTTTTGAAATATAAAACTTTTCGATGTGAGGTTAAAAATAAAACATTTTTAAGTGTACATATTACCAGAATGAATTGATAGTTTTAATGTTTTGGTTAGATTTTCTGGCTGTTTCTTTCAGATAAAGTAGACCCGAGTAACATGATTTTTCTTTATCTCCCCTCTGGCATAAAGTTAAGATAAAGCAAGATTTCCAAAAACTTTTATTAAAAATAAAAATACATTTTTTTTTTCCTCGTTCAATATTAAATTCTATTTTGGACAGAATTTTGATTTTGTACATTCATTCGTTTACTGCTCTTTTATCCTTCTATGTTAGTGAAAACATTGTTTCATGACAAATTTTCAAATCTGAGATTTTTTTTTTAAATAGATATTTACAAGTTTTGAAGATCTGTCAGTCTGTCTGTGAATCTATTATTAGCATAACTGAAAAATAAAAATAAATATTAGCGAGAAATACAAATTCGATATTTTAAATTTATATCATATACCTATGCTAATTGTAAAAAGAAATCACTGAAATAGGAAATTATTTCGTGTGCATAAACATACAAATGTAAACACATTTCTTTATTACCATCACATACATTACTTTATGGGTGTAATTTCAGTAGGAACAGTTTAATTTTTTAGACTACACTAAACAAAATGAAAATTACACATACATTTTATATACACAAAAGCATATTTTGCAAAGAATGTGGAAGGAAAAGTATCTATCCTTCGTTTACAAAACAACACAAAATATTTCTGATGTATGAGTGCGCTGTAAAAAATAATTCCTTAAAAATGGGCTACATTGTCTCAAAATAGCTCTGAAACAATATATACTTAAATTTGGAAACACATGTACCCATTTTTGAGTATATTGACAGATAGAAAAATAGGGTTTACCAATAAGAATCCCAATATCCACATGTTTGACGTGTCAACATACTCAAAAATGAGTACATCGGTTTTCAAATTTAAGTACATATTGTTTCGGAGCTATTTTGAGACAATTTTGCTCCTCATTTTTAAGAAACCATTTTTAACAGTGCGCTGTATTTGGATTTTGCTCGAATTGCATTTAAAATTGTCTTTATAGATTCTATACAAAGTTACTCCAAATCAACTGAATAAATTTCAAAGAATGGAGAGGGCGGCAATCATCTGATTAATAATAATAAAAAAAAAAAAAAAAAAAAAAAAAAAGCTTTTGAATTTTATAACAATTTTATATGTTTATATGAATGTAGATATGGAATTTAATCGGAAGATTTAGAGAAGCCAAATTAAAAATTAATCAAATTCTAAAAAAAAGTAAGAATTTTTGGAACAGTGAACGCGTAAAGTAAATAATTTTTCCTAACGACTATACTATGTCTTATTTAATCTAAAATTCATATTATTATTATTATTTTAATTATACAAGAGAAATAATTCGTAATTTCGTTAAGATTTTTTAAAAATAATTTCAGATGTATTAAAAAAAAGTACTTTGACGTGAATACATTTTTGAAAATATTTTACTTCCCTATCTTATAACTCAATATACATTGTAATAAATGTACTAAAATATGCATGAAACTAGGCATACACAAGAAATGTTTTCAAGCCTATTTTTACTTAGAATTAATAAACTTTTGATTTCTTTACCTAAAAAGCTTTGAACATTATAAACCTTTCAGTAGCACAATAAGTAGTTTTAAAACAACGAAGCGGAACTAATGAAAACTGATAACATGAGAACGTAAAGCTTATAAAATCTGGAGTCTGTAAAATTTTCCGCGACATAAATAATTTTTTCTGAAAAGAGAAATTCAAGTGCATTAGACTGAAAAAGTACCGTGAAAAGGTTTTTTATTAAGACTGACTTGACATATTTCATATATTTATATTAACGATGTTGAATAGTTGTTTTTCTTTTAAATATTTTTTTTTTATTATTATTTAAATTAGAGGAGCTTTTTTATTGGGTATTTAAAGCATTTTTTTTTTTTAATTCTAGAATAAATATACATAAAAATTGAATTTTGTTTTCTTTTTAGAATTGTAAGCAAGTAATATTTTGCCTTGCACAATTTTATTAATTTTTCATTTGCATATTTTAGAAAACAATACTTTAAAGAGTATAATTCAGTTTTAACTGTAAAATAATTATTTAAATGTTGACAAAATCTTATAAAATCTGTAATATGTTGATATATAAATATATGGTAATTTATATTAGTAATTGCACAAAATTTATTAGAAATACTACCGAAAGAGGAAAAGTTTTGGATATTTTACGGAATTTTGTAAAAAACAAGTTTAATTTATTTTATGTAATTTTATAAAATTGTTCTAAATTTAAGCACAACATTTAATGCTTATATGATGTATAGAAAACATACCAGACAATATAGACACTAGTACAGTGTAAAAATTCGGGCTGAATTTGTGTCTACTGTTTTTGCCTAATAAAGGATCATGTTAATTTATTTTGACCTTAAACAAATGTTTCTAGTTTGACTAATGTTACTTGCTTGAAAATTTTATATTAATTAACATCTAAATTTTCATATAAATCACATCATTTCATTTCTAAGAAACCAATTTTGCAAATTCTTCTGCAATGCTTTAATATTGTAAAAGTTAACTTTTTATTGGACAGTGTAATTTGCACATTTATATATTGTATATTTCGAAAATTAAGAGTATTTGCATGCATTAGGATTACTAAAAAATGTTTTAATAGAAATGCTTTTCTAAATATATTTTTTCAATGAAAACACAGTATAAAATTTGTATTACTCTTAAAACAACTAATGAACTTTCACCTCTAGGTGTCCATGTCTGTCTATCATAAACGTGTATTATGGTACTTCTAATATAAAAAATCATACCTACACACACAATAAAAAAGAATTTTTCTTTAAAATAGAAATAATTCTTGTACGTAAAAATATCCCAGACAGCACATCGCCTCCCCAGGATATCTTCAAGATGTCTTCTGGATGAAAAGACATCCCAGAAACGTCCTTAAGATGTACTGTGGATAAGTTAAGCCTAACTGTGCTGTTAGGGATGTTTGTGCTTGGATTAAAAAGTGATTTTGGAATAAAAAAAAGAGAAAGATTCTATTTAGTATTGTTTTCTTGTTCTATATTCCTAATCATTGTAAATTCTGCGTTTCTTGCTCGGAAATTAACTATGGTTCATAAACAATTTTCTTGAGATTACATATTTCACTGTAAAAAATAGTTTCTTAAAAATGAGCTAAATTGTCTTAAAATATCTCCAAAACAATATATACTTAAGTTTGAAAACCCATGTACTCATTTTTGAATATACGGAAATGCTCAAAAATGTGGTTGACTAATAAGAATCCCAATATCCCCATGTCTGACACGTCAATATACTCAAAAATGAGTACATGGGTTTTCAAATTTATGTATATATTGTTTCGAATCTATTTTAAGACAATTTAGCTCAATTTAAGAAACCATTTTTGACAGTGTATAAGACAAAATGTAACGGGAATACAAAAAAAAAAAAAAAAAAAAAAAGGAATTTTTTGTATATATAAAAAAAATGTAGATGTATAACACTTAATCAAAATGAAATATAGAGTGTTTTAAGGGGACAACGTATTTATTAAAATATCAAGTAACAAAATACATTAATATTTAAAAACCTATCTAAGAATATGTTGAATAAAATAAAATAAAATATTACTGTATTTAGGATAGTTATTTTTACATATAATTGTACATAAATTTATTATACACTGTTTGTTAAAAATATTATTTTTTAGAATTCCAATACTTAGAATAACGCCTGTAACTTAGTTTTTGACTAATTCCTGCAAATATGCTACTGTTTACTGATGCTATGTGTCTACGTGACGCACTTGAATGTCTATCAGACTCCTGATAGGCATTCAAATAAGTCTGCGTTTCCTTTTTGTTTTAAATTTTAAAACATATTTTTAGGTTATATTTAAAAAATCTATTACTGTGAGAACAATAATGCTAGGGTGAGCAGTAACAGGCTCGGTGGATAATATCAGGTCCACGTGCACACCTCTCCTGCTGTTCGGTTTCCTTTTCTGAAATACCTTTCCTGCATTTACTAACTAATGTATGTTAATTTTGTTTTTACTTGTGATTATGCGTTTTTAAATGCTTATTACTTCATTATACAACGTATAAGGAAGTATTGTAATCCCGATTTTCGAAAGGGATTTTGTGTTTCATTAAGTTCAAAAACAAATGTCGTAGAATGTTGCAAATTTATATTTGTGAATATCATGACACTTATTACTTACAAACTTTGAATAAACACCATACAATGCAATAAACTCGCAACAATTGTTTCGGGTCGAAAAAACACACGACCCTTCATCAGGCGAATGAAGTAAGCACGTGCTTACTTTATTCGCCTGATGAAGGGTCGTGTGTTTTTTCGACCCGAAACAATTGTTGCGAGTTTATTGCATTGTATGGTGTTTATTCAAAGTTTGTAAGTAATATTTTTACAACGCCAGTTTATTGATGCTTCTTTATTAAATCATGATATCTAGTTGTACCTTTCCAAACTTGCTCTTGATACGAGCTCCCGTTTACAAATATCTTCGATTTTACACGATTTTGAAATTTTTTTTTTTTAATATTAGTACTGATTATTCCAAATATTAATTTTGAAATTTTAAAGTGAAATGATAATTGAAATGATAATTAAAAGTTTGATAATTGAAAAAAAAAAGTATATACATATATATATGTGTGTAGCATGTGAGCTTTTACAGATGATAATGGTAAATACACTTCATATACTAATTATTTTAATGAAGAATAAATATGTTACACTATATACATAATGGAATAGGTAAGCTTAACACGTTGAGCGCCACGCGAATTCTTAAGGAAATCCCATTCAGGCTACGCGCGCTGCCTAGAAATGTGTTATGTTTACCGTGTTTCAATAAAATCCATTAAAATGCCTTAATGATATAATCCTATAATAAATAAAAATTAAGTAAATTTTGAATAAATCTTCTCACACTGTCAGCCACCGGTGACTGACGTGGCCTAAACGGGAAGTTCATTGTCAGCCACCGATGGCTGGCATGACGTTAAACGTGTTAAATAGTCAGTTTAAATTTACATTCACATAAAGTTATCAACATCCACATCGATTCAAAATAGAAATCGATTCATCATCAGAAAAGTCATTAGAATTAATTTCAATTACAGAGCGCGGTTTTCTCTCTGTCTTCGTCTAAAAAGGAACATTTTCTATTACAGCAGACCGTCTTCAGACGTTCGCAAACAATGGGGAGCAAAACTGAAGTTTTACTATGTCGAGAGTCCCATTCCATCTACGCTGTTCTACATCTTACTCTTACTCGAACGTTCGGTGGGTGAAGACTGCGTTCGCCAAAAAGGTACAGTTTACGCTGTGACGTCCGTCTTACGTCATAGTTAAATCTGAGCTGTGCCATCAGCTGTGGCTGAACAGGGTTGACAGAAAGAGGAACACTGCTACTTCACCGGAGAGAAGAACACCAATACTACACTTTGGCCATCCTTCATCGACCGGTCCTCCAGGCGGCCATACTGAAAAATGCAAAAGAAAAACCAAACACCAAAGCCACATAAAATGATAACAAGCGTATTTACATTAGCGTGTACAGTTTCCTGATATCAAATTCAGCTCTCTCTCATTTTTTGAAAAATTCTGCATAGGGGGCCTTCGTGTCATCCCTCTTTTATCACGTCGTATGTGTTTCCTCCTTTTACTTTCACGATCTTATAAGGATCAAAATATTTCGATTTTAATTTAAGGTTGGGATCAAATTGAGTTCTCCTGATGGCAACTAGGTCACCGACTTTGTAAGCTTCTGGTTGTTTCCTTCGTAAGTTATACGTTTTTCAATTTTCCTTCCTGAACTTTCAAAATTGGTCTTTTTGCATGTTTGCGCAAATCTTTTCTTTGGGCATCAAAATTAGCTTGGAATTCGGACTCGAGTATTTCCTTCATTTTATCATTTCCTTTAGCGTTCATTTTAGTACCTAACAACAGTTCAAAAGGGGTCATGTCTATGCTTCTTTGACATGTTGAATTCATTTTTTTTCAAGTATGGTACGGTACTGTTTATTTTAATGCATAAAATACCTTGTACCAAGGTACTTTATATTATACCTTAGCTTCTTCATATTTAGACTTTGATTTTAGTTGTTTTTACACCTTTTATTGTATAAGATACAAATACTTTTACTATATTGGGAATATTTTTACAGTTTGTATTATGTTTTATGTACAGAATTACGTTAATTTAGTGAAGTTTTTGAGCTAGAATATTTTTATCTTATCCGCTCCTCATTTTCAGACTTTTTGTGGGTTATTTGCGATTTCTTTATCAGCATATTCAATTCCGTGTATCATCGAAAGTTTACTGCACTAAAATAATAGCAAAACAATTTTGCAATTGCTTAATCTGAAATTTGATATTTAAATTGTATTATAGTTGTGCCATTTCATTTAGATATCTCTATTATTGAGCGTATCGAAATAAAGTAAATAGCTTATTTTCATGTATAATTAACATGTCCACATACATAGACACGAGATTATACACAAATATTAACATTCACAATTTTATATTTCATTCTAAATAATAACAATAAAATATTTTTATTTTTATTTTTTAATATTTTCAATATTATTTTTAGTTTTTATTTATGCAATGTTATTATTAAGAAATTTTGCTAATTTAAGCATTTTACTATTTAATACATCTATTAGCATTCGATACATATCAGACTAAATTATTTTTTAACAATTAACCATAATTTATTTGAATAATAATCTGTAAACAGAGAAATTTTAGATTTTTTTTTTCTTAATTATTAATGTATAACTCCCGAAATAGGTGTAGTTACTCAAACCCGTTTTTCTTAAAAAATCATTTAATGTTTGATTAATGCAATTTAAAATAATATTTACAAGTTGTCTTACGTTGTTACGGTTTAAAATTTTAATTTTAAATTTTACTTTTAAAAAATTAAAACATAAAATGTACTTATTCTTAGAGAAAATGTTTATCTTAATATTAATTGTTGAATTATATATTATCTATTTAAAATTTAAATGTTGTTAATGATTGTTGTATTAATTTAAATAGAATTTATTTTAAATTACATATTATGCTTAAATGTATTAATATTAATTTAAATATAATATTTTTTCAATGCTGAATTTTAAAATGCACACTTTTTTAGTTTTTAAAATGTATTAAATTAGTTACTTTTTTCAGTTTGAGATAAAATGAATAACAAAGCATTTGAAGGAAAAACTTATTCCTGTTTTATATGACTGAAATAAAACATATTAAAATAAAATAATTATACAATTTTGAAGTGTGCTACCAAAAAACAACTAATAATAATAAATTATAATAACCTATACATGTAAAAGAATACTTCCACTCACTCACTCACTCACTCACTGACTCATCAACGCACAGCAAAATCTACTGGAGCCACTGACTCGAAACTCAGTCAGATTATAGAACCTAAAGTGTAAGCAGCCCTAAGAAGCGATTTTGCGAAATTCGCCCCCCCCCCCCCCCCAAGGGGGAGAAGTGGCCAAAATGTGATTTCACAAAAACCTTCATATCTCAAAGACAAAAACAGATATCCGTAAAATTTGTGCTTTAAAATATAGCTAACACAAATATCTAAAAACAAATTTCTGGAATTGTAGAAATTCCGTCCCCGAGAGGAAAGGGGGTAAAACGTGATTTCACATGTGCAAAACGTGGCTTCACATACTCGTATATATCTCAAACAAAAAAACAGATATACGAGAAATTTTTGTTCTGATATATAGCTAATATAAATACCTAAAAAACAATTTCTGGAATTTTAGAAATTCAGGCCCCAAAAGGGGGAAGAGGGGGCAAAATGATTTGAAATAACCCTTTATATCGCAAACAAAAAGAAAGATACATGTGAGATTTTTGCTCTAACATATAGCTCCCACAAATACATAAAAACCAATTTCTTTAATTTTAGAAATTCGTCTCAGATGGGGCGAGAAAGGGGGGGGGGGCTATGGGGGGGAAAAAATAGAAATACAGTTAGACCGTTCAAAATTGGTACAGATAGGTTTTAGAGGCCTGCAAGTCGAATGAGGATATTTTCGAAATTGTAAAGTTATTAGGAGGGTCAGAAAGAGGGTGGGGGACATAGGGGCAAAAAAATAAAAATAGAGTTAGATCATTCAAAATTGGTACATAGAGGTTTTTGATACCGACAACCGATTGTGGATATTTTCGAATTGGTAAAGTTATTAAGAGGGGTGGTAAGGGGGGTCGGAGGGGAAAAAATAAAATAAAAATTGAGTTAGGTCACTCAAAATTGGTACATGGAGGTTTTTGATACCTACAAATCCATTGCGAATATTTTCGAATTTGTAAAATTATTAGGATAGACTGGAAGGGAGCATAAAGGGGCAAAAATATATAAATAAGAGTTAGAGCACTTAAAATTAGTGTTGTTGAGGCCCGATAAATCGATTACGGATACTTTCGAAAGTACAGAATTATTACGAGGGGCGGGAAGGGGGGGCGGCCGCAGGGTTAAAAATAAAGAAATTCAGATAAAATGTTGGAAATTAGTATTATTAGGTTTAAAAGCCCGAGAGAACGATTGCGAGTCTAAAATAACGGTAGGTGAAGGAACATGCGTGCCTCTATACTCTGCCGCAGGCAGTAGGGGCCCGGAACGATTATTCCACCGATGGGAAAAGATTGTTATTATTATTATTATTATCATTATTTTTTTTTTGTATTTTATATTTATGTTTTTTCGTTAAGAAAATATAGTGGTTCATTAAGAGTGCCAGACATAAATGCACGCGCGCAGCGCACAATGGCCTGCGCTGCCGAAGGCAGCGGCGATCCAGTGCAACATTTTTTCCAATGAGAATTTTCTCTCTCTCTCTCTCTTTTTTCCTGCATGAAAAAATAATGCTGTTTTGAGAATTCATTGGTTATAGTGATTCATTTAAAAATAGTGACCAGCGAAGCGGGCGTAGCCTGCTAGTTACTTAATAAACGTATATATATGAAATTAGGTAATTCTTCTACATTATGTGAAAAACACAAGGAGATTCACTTTCACCCCTTGCAAGCGAAATGCAGAAAGCCAAGGTAATTTTTAGGAATATTTATATATATATATACATATATGTATATATATATATATATATATATATATATATATATATATATATATATATATATATATATATATATTTACTTTTTTTTCTTAGGAAATGTTATATGTAAACGGTATTGCTACGTTTAAAAAATATTATGAAAATAAACATGAAAATATTGACATTCTTTGTTTTCAGGCACTGAATAAATTGAGCTGGCAAGAAGTTATTCTTCGACCACATTTCATGAAACCATGGAAGCATCTGCGCAAGTGCGAACTCAACGACTCCAGTGCTAAAATAGGGGTGACAGTCATCTGACTCAGAGAAAATAAACAATAACAGGGCGCGGAATTACTGGATGTTTTCCATATTTCAAACTGATGGACAAGCTAGCATCCCTCCAACATTTTGGACGCGTCTTCACTGCTAGTTTTAGGATATGTGGCCGTAATGTAATATTATAGATAAACGTAAGTACCTAAGTACATTTTATAATGTAATTGTAAGTTATTGTAGAAACGTTGTCAGTATGTTTGTACTATTTAGAAAATTCCACCTATTTTTTTTTCTTTTATTGTAAATGACACTTTTGTATGAAATGTAAATATTATATCCTAATATTCGTGATGTATGACATATTCACAAATATCTGATTTCGTAACGGAAATAATTATTATTTAATAATAAGAATACCTTCATAAAAAATAATCTTCCTAAACGCAAGAAACATGCTTTATTATTTTGTAACTAAAAGCGCCTACTATTGTCTTATGAGTAATGGAAAATTACAATTAAAAATTTTTAGGACCTTTTAATGTATAACGAGGTAACACAGAATAGCTTTAGAAAAATTTTAAAAAGCGGTTGTAAAATGTATTAATTATAATGCATGAACACACGTAATGCATAATTCATGCATGGAAATAATTTATTAGAATGAAAACAAAGTATTCTGTGTTCAATCTGTGCTTACATGTAATTAAAATAACATTTATTGCAATAATAATCAAAGACTGTAATATTTAAGTATATTATATTATATTATATAATAATGTTTTTCAATAATTTAAGAAACATAATTAAAATGATATAAGGAATTAATATGTGTAACTTTTTTTTCGTACAAGAGTGGATAATATTACTAGTAATAGAACATACCTTTTTGGTTTTAAGAAAAATATACACAATATTACGTGCTTTTACGATATTTACAGATACAGGGGCTTCCGACAATACTTTTGTTGTGAGCTTCTTTTATAAAAAGGTTTCACTAGTATATCGTATAATATACTTTTACATAATAATACGTTATAAAACATATGCAGAATAGGAACTTGGAATATCAAATATTTGATATGTAAATATAATTTTTGAAAAAAAAAAAAAAAAAAATCCAACATGTGTATCCGATTTACATAATATTATGAGTGGATTACCATTGTTTCAAAATCTATAAGCTTCAAAACTCAAAATATGTTTTGAAAGCATATTGAATTTAGATACTTCTCATCTTTTATTTATTTTCAACAGAAAAAAAATCTTTATATTTTCCAGTATGTTTTGATCATATATTTTTGTGTTTTTAAACTACAAATATACTTAAAAATATGAGCATATACGAAATAAAGAAGCAAAAATTGAAATATGTATAAAAAGTTCCTATATAATATGACGTAAATTTAAATACAAATAAATGAATATGAATAAAGATATGGAAAATATTAATGTAAAGTAATGAAGAATATTTAAATATTTTAACCCTTTATCTACCGACGGTACTTTACAGTACTACTAGTTTAAAAATCGTATATAATTGAATTTATGTAAGAAATGTCAAAAGTAATTATCAGAAAAGAACGTATGTACCCCACTTTAATCTCACTACAAGCCACTATATGTTATTTGTAGCCGTTTGTGTTCTAGAAAAGATTTTATAAAGTGCTCTCGCTGATTTGGTTTGGCATTTATTACTTTCTTCAGGTGCGTTATAATTAATTCCTATATTACTCAGGAATCTCCAACCAATCCTAGGAAAAATATAAGGAATATAAAAAGTAAATTACGATTTTATACTTTTTTAAGATCCAAACATCTTTTTCAACCTCTGTGTATCATTTGTACACTAAAATACTACCTCACAAAATCCCCAATCTTTATTATGATAAGGTAATATGCATAATTTTTATTGCATATTTTTTCCAAAAATACTCTTTTGTAACTAAAAAAAAAAAAAAAATGTTTCAAATGCATTTTTTTATCGATTTCATAATGTGGTAGACAAAGGTTTGAGTATTCAAAATAGTATAAAAGTTTTGTATACAATTGAGCCATTTCTTTTCAAATGTTTTTTTTTTTAATATAAAGGTCGCACATACCACTATGTCTTTTAAAAAATATTTCTATTTAGTTGTTATTTTCAAGACAGTTTTACTTCTTCCATATGTAGTTAAAATTGATATTTTGAAACGTCTTAATTTTATGTATCTGACAAGAATAATCTTAAACATTTCATGAATAGACTTATAACATGTAACTATAAAAATACTTAACTATGTAATATTGTAGTATTAGTGTTAAATTAGACAACTGAAAGTTTTAGTGATCTTCATATAGCTGTAGGGGAGAGTAGAACAAATCCGTACTAGTGGGTCAAACAGAGTCTTCTTGATTTTTTGTGATGTGTGCTATTAATTTCCTAAAATAGAGCCAATTAAAGCAGTAGCCATTACAGTGCGTTAAGAAATTATGACCACAAGCGTATTGTGCATTTCTGAAGAAGAGAGCATAATATGCAAATTTTTAGTTGCGTATTAAAAATTGATAAGAAAACGCATCCTATACTAATTCCAACTTTTAAAATTAAATTTCATTAAAACTTATTCATTTTTCTAAAAATTAAAGACTGTGACTGTTAATAAATTATAAGACCACCTGAGAAAATTAGCATATTATACATGACGTCAAACTCAATATAAAGCGCATGCATCAGTATTTCGTAAAAACATTACCTAAGAAGCAAAGGCTTAGGTTTTGAATGTGTTATCTACTATTAATTTGACGACGCCTCGAGGTAAAGAATTATCGGATCGGAGTGCGAAGTGAGAAAAATTTTATTTTATAAAGGTTCTGGTAAATCTGAAAGAGATATTGCAAGGTTAATGAACCGTTCTAAAACTGCCATTCATAATGCCATAATTAGAAAAGATTATTCAAACAAAATAAAACGATCTGGTACAAAAAATATTTTGTCAGCACGTGATAATAGACAAATTTTTCGACTGTCATCTAAAAAAGGTCTTTCAACTCGTGAAATTTCGAAACGTTTCAGCAAGAAAACTTCTCATGTAACAGTCTGGAAGAGTCTTAAATTAAATATTAATACGAAATTTATGAAATTGAAGAAAAAACCAAAGTTATTGAAATGCCATCGAGAAGAAAGATTAAAATGGGCTAAAAATGTGATGTAATGGAATGATGAGAGGAAACAAATTATATTTTCTGATGAAAAGAAATTTAACCTTGATGGTCCTGATGGTTACAAACACTATTGGCATGACTTGAGGAAGGGACCAAAAGAATGCTTCAGTCGACAAATGGGTGGAGGATCAGTAATGATTTGAGGAGCTTTCAGTTATGAGGGGTTGTGTGATTTACAGCGGATTTCGGTTCATATGAACTCTACACAATATCACTCTATGCTATATGATCATATGATACCGTTTGGACCTTTATTAGGTGGTGCTAACTGGATGTTTTAACAGGGCAGTGCTGCTTGTCATACATCTAAATCCACAGAGGAGTGGTTAAAAAAAGAAAATAATAATGGTTTACCAAGGTCAAGTGGAACTCCAGACTTGAACCCCATGGGAAACCTATGGGGTATATTATCTCGCAAAGTTTATGCTAATAATAAACAATTTTCATCTGCCGATGAACTGGAAGTAGCCATTTTAAAAGAATGGTACAATATTTCTATAACTGAATTTAATTACCTGGTTACTTCAATAAAAAACTGAGTGTTTGAAGTCATCAGGAAAAATGGATGACCAATATCATATTAATTTTTTATACAATTTTGTTTTTTGACAAGTGGTCTTATATTTTCTTAACAGGTTATTTTTCACTTATTTCTAATATATATTTTAATTAAATATTTATTGCATTATACCAAGTTATTGCAAACTAATTATAAAAAAATATAGAGCAATATGTTATTTTATGTATTTAAATTAGTATTAGAATCTTTATTTTTCTTATAATTTACAAAATTAAAGTGGTCTTATAATTTCTTAACGGACTGTACAAGCAATTGGAGCTGAGTTTCGCTACTGTCAGGCACGTTCAGTTACAAATAAATTTCGAAGTTTTTCTTGAATATTGTTTGATTTTAGTGTGACAAAGATACAATTTTATATTGAACATGCTTGTTGATTTAATGTGGGTAATATAAATGCGTTGTATTTAATAGAATGTTTCAGGGCAAGAGTTAAATCCCTCTTTGTTGTATAAAATGACAATATATGTATCGACATCTACTACGGGGTAAAACTGCATTTTATAGAGTGGGATAAAACCACATTAAACATTTTAAACCAATCGTTGCCGAATGTAAAGACTCATTTCAGAAAGAAAAAGATGAAGAAAAAGGCCTGCATTTTTTTCTGTGATTTATATGCAAATCTGAAGAATAATGAGGAGTTAATCTTGTGCTTTAAATACCCACGAAGCTAGTGTGATAACGTACGTACAGTGTATCTGTCAGTAAATAATAATAAAAAAAATACATTAAAACTTAATTATTAGACGGACGGAATAACAAATAAATTTAATTAAAACTTCTTCTACATTGTGGGTCATGCATGTGACTGCCTATACTAGTTAAAGTTCACTTCTTAGACTAGTTAAAATTTGTTTTTCAGATAAAGTTGGTCTAAACAGAACCACATTTCGTTGCGGCTTTCTCTGTTAGCCACCAATATAAACCTTATCAGTTGTTTGAAAAAAGTCTCCCTTTTCCCACTCTGGATCCACTCTTCAACTGCACACGATCGAAGGATAAAACTTCCTTGTCCGTTCTAGGCATGCACAAATATTAAGTTTTTCGATCACAAGTCCGAGTCCTGAAAATTTCATTCGATGAGGCACTCTGTATTAACGAAACTGGATACCGCCTTCACAGCTGAACACTGGACTCACAATGTGAGGAGAGAATTTTTCTTTCTGTTCGATCATAAAGATGAATAGCAATGCCGAACATTTCAGTCTTTGGCTAGCGGAAACTCTCTGCCCGAGCGACGACCACACATCTTGAAACTCTGAGAAAAAGAAAAATAGCAGAACTCCTGATTGTTCTGGGAAACATACATTATTGCTTTCCCACGATATGACACTAGTTCTAATTGTGAGAAACAAGATAACATTTTTGTTTGTGATTTTTGCTTTTAAATATTTTTTCCTTGTGTAGTCTTACTGTCATATTTATGTTCTTTTGTATAATTTTGTATTGCTGTTTTTTAATTTTATTTTTCAATAGGTTATTTAAATAACTCTTTTTCATTGGTATGACAGTGGGTTTTAACTCACCGATTAAGGAAAATGTCCTTTTGCAGAGGTTGAGAAAAAAAATCATGTTGCCAGTTAATAATTCCGATGGTTGCTTCTTAAAGGTCTAAGAAAGGATACCAATTAAATTTTATAAAGACACCTATACAAATGACTCGTCCATTTAAGTCCAAAACTTAGAGGGTCGGATTTGTCCTACTTTTCTCTAGCATCATATAAAAACGTCATAAAAAGAAGTTTCAGTGAAGATTTTCTCCAAGAAGCAGAATTAAATATAAAGTGCAAAAACGGATAAAAAATATTACAGAAATTTAAAATAAAGATACTTGGGAAATACAAAGAACGTAAAGGGTAACGTATTTCAACATTTTTGAGAAAAAAAAAAAGTATTTGGTTTTTGAAAAAATACTGAAGTATTATGAGACTATTTATGAAATGTTAAGTAAGCAAAATAAAATAAAATAATAATTTGTTATAGCGAGATGAAATCAAGAGTGAAATAATAAAAGTAACTCTAATCTTGCATTTGATATGATCAAGTTGTGACGAAAGAGCTTTGATTTCGAGATAGCCAAGTGCAGATGGCACGCAGACAATAAGAAAGCGCCAACGTCCTTTCTGTCCCTATTGGTACAGCGCACGTGCATATTTTATTTTGTCTTGTGAAAGGTTATGCTATTATTTTTCTCTGGATCACATTTTATGCGTTTGTTGCAATTTTTTTTCCCCTGCAAAATTTTATATTGGTTACTTTCCAATACCAGTCCTCCGCTGTATTATTATTTTTTTGTTTTTACATATTTCATACAAAAAAATAATACGATGATATACAAATCCTGTATTTAAAAATATGTGTTACTCTTTTTCGGATATTTCATTTTAATTTCAAAAGTAGTCATGAGAATACTTACAAAATTTAGAAACTGGTCTCCTTCTGTTTGCTTGCAACACAATTTTTCCGATTAGCCTACTAGTTCGATAATAGTCATCGTGTTATTAAAAAAAAAAAAAAAAAAAAAAAAAAGAAAGAAATAGAAAAAGAAAATCTGAAAATTATTTTTAAAATGAAATAATATAAATTTAAAACATATAAAAAGTTTTATAAGATCTTGCATAATGTTGTTATTGTACGCTTTTGTTTTTTGTTGTATTATAAACTCGTCAAAAGTGAAATTGCAAAACCATGAAAGAATTGTCAGAAATTAATGAAATTTTATCCACAAATGACTGGTATTGGTGCAAATAAATGATTAAATTTTCAAAGTAAAAAACAATGTTAAGTGTCCGAAATCAGTATTTATTGTAGCCACCACTTACTGAAGTAAATGCTGATATACGACGTGGAACACAGTTGAAGAGATTTTGAGTTTCTTCCTGTGGAAGAGCAGTGCATATTGTTTGTGTGCGTACTCAAAGTACATCTGTAGAAGCTGTAGGACGAGGATCACAAACGAAACGCCAACGAACGAAATCCTGCACATGTTCAATAGGCGTCATAAAGGCGAATAAGCAGCTCATGGGAAAAACTCTATGTTTTCTGTTGGAAGAAGCCTTAAACTTCCCTTGCAACGTGTGGGTGGGTATTATGTTGTTGAAAGATAGCTCTAGAAATGCCTTGAAGAAAAGGTACGACTTTGGCTTCCAACACCTCACTGATGTACTCGTTGCTGTTAAGATTACGCACGATTCGTAGCAGATGAGATCATTCATGATACGCAATCGCACACCAGACAATAACTCCGGGTGTTCGTTCACATGACGTTCGATAATGTACTCCGGAAGATAGCGTTCACCGGGACAGCGTCTAACATGAATGCGGAAGTCATAATGCCTCACATTAAAACGATATTTGTCAGAAAGCACTACTTGATGCCTATCTGCACGCCAGTTTCTATGTGCATGAGCACATCAGCAGCCGCAAGCGTCGATGGTTTCGCGTGAGGGGGGATCCTGTATAAAGGAGTTCGTACGCGCAGTCCACGGCACAGCAGACGTCGACGAATTCACGAAGGAGACAGTGATAAACCTGTAGCATGGATCAATGTGCTGACAACACTCTGCATGAAGCTGTACGCTCCATCAGCTTTAAGCGGACCAAGTGCCTATCATTACGCACTGACGTCATTCTTCGGCGTCCACTCCCGGAATCTCGAGTTGTCCGGTTCTCGTCTGTCCACTACTTACATACTCGCATAACTGTGCTGCTATTACGCTGCACACGAGCCGATTTTACGTGATAGGAAAATCCTCCTTCACGAAGGCCGATGATTCTCCCTCGTTCAAACTTCATAAGTTGTTCAAATTTCGTCCTCTGTCGTCAACGAGGCGTAATTACATTTCATCTCACGTTTACCACAAAGAGATAAATATAGACTATTTTAAACATGCCGCTACAGCCCTTTATTTATACGATTTCAGCAGTAGGCGCTGCTAAGCCCACGCATGAGTGGTGGCTTTGAAATCTTAATCATTTGCTTTACACTGTAAAATTTGCATTTGCTGAAAGTTTCAACTTAATCACATCATTACTTGATGGTGTTGCAATTACAGTTTTGAGGAGTGTATTATAGTATGTGTTTTAAAAACCAGAAGCATTTGTAATATGCAGGGGAGAGTGGGGATGAATGGGACATTTTTCATGTTTTTAACACGCTTATATTAGCTTCACCTGCATGTATGTATGCATGTTTGTTTGTAACTTCTCCTGGAGCAAAACGTGATTGCACAAAATCCTTCATATCTCAAACAAAAAAACAGATATCCGTAAAATTTTTGCTTTAAAATATAGCTAATACAAATGTCTAAAAATCGGTTTCTGGAATTTTTGAAATTCGGTCTCCAAGGGGGGCGGTGGGAGGGGGGCAAAACGTGATTTAACATGCGTAAAACGTGATTTCGCATAATCCTATATATCCCAAACAAAAAAAATAGATATACGTGAAATTTTTACTCTAAAATATAGCTAAGGCAACTATCTAAAAACCAATTTCTGGAATTTTAGAAATTCAGCACCCAGGTGGGGCAGCAAGGGGGGGAGGGGCTATGGAGCAAAAAAAAATAGAAATACAGTTAGGCCGTTCAAAATTGGTACAGATAGATTTAAGAGGCCTGCAAGTCGAATGGGGATATTTTCGATTGTGTAAAGTTATTAGGAGGGGCAAGAAGGGGGGAGGGAGGGGGAGGGCAAAAAAATAAAAATAGTGTCAGATCGTTCAAAATTGGTACATAGAGGTTTTCGATACTTACAAATCGATTGCGGATATTTTTGAATTTGTAAAATTATTAGGAGGGGCGGGTAGGGGTGAGGGGGTAAAGGGGGGGCTATGGGGCAAAAACAAATAGAAATACAGTTAGGCCGTTCAAAATTGGTACAGATAGATTTAAGAGGCCTGCAAGACAATGGGGATATTTTCGAGTCGTATTAATTCTGGACGATAGGACCCATGCCCCAGCCCGCCCGGTTCCCGCTGTTCAATGTATTTTTCTAGTCAACTTTGTCCCCTTATTACTTCCGGTGTGAATTTTTTTTTTTTTAACACGCTTATATTAGCTTCACCTGTATGTATGAATGTATGTTTGTTTGTAACTTCTCCTGGAGCAAAACGTGATTGCACAAAATCCTTCATATCTCAAACAAAACTAGTATGTTGTGGCCACCACAAGACTTTCTTCTATATTTTCTTATACAAATTCACGCAGCAACAATATTTAAAAAAAATATATATATGATTTTTTTCCAAAGATTTTTTCGTTAAAATTAAAAAAACCGATAACTTTGTTTTAAATTATCACATATTTATAGTTCAACCATTCGTTTTAAAGGTATTGACAAGACCTTTCGAAAGACACCGATCTTGAAAATTTACCCCCCCGGGGGGTACTTTCTCCTAGGGGGGGGAAGCGATGCCCCAATTTTTTTTCCTAATTAACTACTACTATTATCAATAATTCATATTAATTTCACAATCACAGGTTAAGAATAACTCTTATTATGTACATTTATATAAAATTTTGTACTACTTTTGTCCCTGTTAAAAATTTAGAAAAAATACGATCACAGCGCCACCTGTTGAGCGATTGATCCCCAAATCTAATCAGCCACAGTTTATGTCTGGGGCCAACTAAATACCAAGTCTGGTTAAATTTCGTTTAAAAAAAAAAAAAAAAAAAAAACGATTTTTTTTTTCTAAGTTTTTTTTTTCGTTAAAAGTAAAAAAAATCGATAACTTTGTTTTAAATTATCACAGATTTATAGTTCAACCATTCGTTTTAAAGGTATTGACGAGACCTTTTGAAAGATACCCATCTTGAAAATTTACTCCCCTCGAGGGGTGACTTCCCCCCCAGGGGGGGTGGCGAGGCTCCTACGCATACAAAAATTTTTCCCAGTTGACTATCTCTATTATAAATAATTCTTGTAAATTTCATAATGATTACTAAAATATAATTCTCTTTATGCACATTTATACAAAATTTTGTCTTATATCACCATGTTCAAAATTTAGAAAAAGCGGGATGGCAACGCAACCTGTAAGAAAATTTTTAACAAAAGTTGATAGGCACTAATTTATGTCAAGGTGCAACTACACACCAATTTGTATGAAATTCTGTATAGTAGTTCCTGAGATACAGTTGCCACAAAATTTTGTCACACACACACACACACACACAGACAGACAGACAGACAGACATTTTCTAAAAATGGTCAAATCGTGTTCTACAGCTCTCAAAACGTGTAAATCCATCAAAAACCCGAGGTCGAAAATTTTTACGAATCCAATACTTTCTCTATATTACATATAGAAGAAAGTAAAAACAGATATCCATAAAATTTTTGCTTTAAAATATAGCTAATACAAATGTCTAAAATTCGGTTTCTGGAATTTTTGAAATTCGGTCCCCAAGGGGGGCGGTGGGAGGCGGGGCAAAACGTGATTTAACATGCGTAAAACGTGATTTCGCATAATCCTATATATCCCAAACAAAAAAAATAGATATACGTGAAATTTTTACTCTAAAATATAGCTAAGGCAACTATCTAAAAACCAATTTCTGGAATTTTAGAAATTCAGCACCCAGGTGGGGCAGCAAGGGGGGGGGGGGTGGCTATGGAGCAAAAAAAAATAGAAATACAGTTAGACCGTTGAAAATTGGTACAGATAGGTTTTAAAGGTCTGCAAGTCGAATGGGGATATTTTCAATTGTGTAAAGTTATTAGGAGGGGCAAGAGAAGGGGGGGGAGGGAGGGGGAAGGGAGGGGGGGGGGCAAAAAATAAAAATAGTCTCAGATCGTTCAAAATTGGTACATAGAGGTTTTCGATACTTACAAATCAATTGCGGATATTTTTGAATTTGTAAATTTATTAGGAGGGGCGCGTAGGGGATGAGGGGTAAGGGGGGCTAAGGGGCAAAAACAAATAGAAATACAGTTAGGCCGTTCAAAATTGGTACAGATAGATTTAAGAGGCCTGCAAGTCGAATGGGGATATTTTCGATTGTGTAAAAATATTAGGAGGGGCAAGAAGGGGGGGGGAGAGGGGGGTGCAAAAAAATAAAAATAGTGTCAGATCGTTCAAAATTGGTACATAGAGGTTTTCGATACTTTCAAATCGATTGTGAATATTTTTGAATTTGTAAAATTATTAGCAGGGGCGGGTAGGGGGGTGGGGCGGTAAGGGGGGGCTATGGAGCAAAAACAAATAGAAATAGAGTTAGGCCGTTGAAAATTGGTACAGATAAGTTTTAAACGTCTGCAAGTCGAATGGGGATATTTTCGATTGTGTAAAGTTATTAGGAGGGGTAAGAAAGGGGGAGGGAGGGGGAGGGCAAAAAAAAAATAGTGTCAGATAGTTCAAAATTGGTACATAGAGGTTTTCGATACTTACAAATCGATTGCGGATATTTTTGAATTTGTAAAATTATTAGGAGGGGCGGGTAGGGGGTGAGGGGGTAAAGGGGGGGGGCTATGGGGCAAAAACTAATTGAAATACAGTTAGGCCGTTCAAAATTGGTACAGATAGATTTAAGAGTCCTGCAAGACAATGGGGATATTTTCGAGTCGTATTAATTCGGGACGATAGGACCCATGCCCCAGCCCGCCCGGTTCCCGCTGTTCAATGTATTTTTCTAGTCAACATTGTCCCCTTATTACTTCCGGTGTGAATTTTTTTTTTTTTAACACACTTGACATTGTGAGTTTTTTTGCTTATCTTCCCATGCTATTCCTATGGAGTTTTTAGCCTTTTTTCCTCTCTTTTTCATTTTTAACACGCTTATATTAGCTTCACCTGTATGTATGTATGTTTGTTTGTAACTTCTCCTGGAGCAAAACGTGATTGCACAAAATCCTTCATATCTCAAACAAAAAAACAGATATCCGTAAAATTTTTGCTTTAAAATATCGCTAATACAAATGTCTAAAAATCGGTTTCTGGAATTTTTGAAATTCGGTCCCCAAGGGGTGCGGTGGGAGGGGGGGCAAAACGTGATTTAACATGCGTAAAACGTGATTTCGCATAATCCTATACATCCCAAACAAAAAAAATAGATATACGTGAAATTTTTACTCTAAAATATAGCTAAGGAAACTATCTAAAAAACAATTTCTGGAATTTTAGAAATTCAGCACCCAGGTGGGGCAGCAAGGGGGGGGGGCTATGGAGCAAAAAAAAAATAGAAATACAGTTAGACCGTTGAAAATTGGTACAGATAGGTTTTAAAGGTCTGCAAGTCGAATGGGGATATTTTCAATTGTGTAAAGTTATTTTTAAACACACTTGACATTGTGAGTTTTTTTGCTTTTCTTCCCATGCTATTCCTATGGAGTTTTTAGCCTTTTTTCCTCTCTTTTTCATTTTTAACACGCTTATATTAGCTTCACCTGTATGTATGTATGTATGTTTGTTTGTAACTTCTCCTGGAGCAAAACGTGATTGCACAAAATCCTTCATATCTCAAACAAAAAAACAGATATCCGTAAAATTTTTGCTTTAAAATATAGCTAATACAAATGTCTAAAAATCGGTTTCTGGAATTTTTGAAATTCGGTCCCCAAGGGGTGCGGTGGGAGGGGGGCAAAACGTGATTTAACATGCGTAAAACGTGATTTCGCATAATCCTATATATCCCAAACAAAAAAAATAGATATACGTGAAATTTTTACTCTAAAATATAGCTAAGGCAACTATCTAAAAACCAATTTCTGGAATTTTAGAAATTCAGCACCCAGGTGGGGCAGCAAAGGGGGGGGGGGGCTATGGAGCAAAAAAAAATAGAAATACAGTTAGACCGTTGAAAATTGGTACAGATAGGTTTTAAAGGTCTGCAAGTCGAATGGGGATGTTTTCAATTGTGTAAAGTTATTAAGAGAGGCAAGAGAAGGGGGGGAAGGGAGGGGGGGGCAAAAAATAAAAATAGTGTCAGATCGTTCAAAATTGGTACATAGAGGTTTTCGATACTTACAAATCAATTGCGGATATTTTTCAATTTGTAAAATTATTAGGAGGGGCGGGTAGGGGGTGAGGGGGTAGGGGGGGGTCTATGGGGCAAAAACAAATAGAAATACAGTTAGGTTTTTCAAAATTGGTACAGATAGATTTAAGAGGCCTGCAAGTCGAATGGGGATATTTTCGATTGTGTAAAGTTATTAGGAGGGGCAAGAAGGGGGAGGAGAGGGGGGGCAAAAAAATAAAAATAGTGTCAGATCGTTCAAAATTGGTACATAGAGGTTCTCGATACTTTCAAATCGATTGCGAATATTTTTGAATTTGTAAAATTATTAGCACGGGCGGGTAGGGGGTGGGGCGGTAAGGGGGGGGGGGGCTATGGAGCAAAAACAAATAGAAATAGAGTTAGGCCGTTGAAAATTGGTACAGATAGGTTTTAAACGTCTGCAAGTCGAATGGGGATATTTTCGATTGTGTAAAGTTATTAGGAGGAGCAAGAAGTGGGGGAGGGGAGGGAGGCAAAAAAAATAAAAATAGTGTCAGATCGTTCAAAATTGGTACATAGAGGTTTTCGATACTACAAATCGATTGCGGATATTTTTGAATTTGTAAAATTATTAGGAGGGCGGGTAGGGGGTGGGGCGGTAAGGGGGGGCAATGGAGCAAAACAAATAGAAATACAGTTAGGCCGTTGAAAATTGGTACAGATAGGTTTTAAAAGTCTGCAAGTCGAATGGGGATATTTTCGATTGTTTAAAGTTATTAGGAGGGGAAAGAAAGGGGGGGAGGGAGGGGGGGGGGGGGCAAAAAAATAAAAATAGTGTCAGATCGTTTAAAATTGGTACATAGAGGTTTTCGATACTTACAAATCGAATGCGGATATTTTTGAATTTGTAAAATTATTAGGAGGGGCGGGTAGGGGGGTGATGGTGTAAGGGGGGGGGGCTACGGGGCAAAAACAAATAGAAATACAGTTAGGCCGTTCAAAATTGGTACAGATAGATTTAAGAGGCCTGCAAGTCGAATGGGGATATTTTCGATTGTGTGTAAATTTTAACCAATAACTTACATACTGTAGTTATTTATGTGATAAATAATAAAATAATAAAATATAGTTTAAAAAGCATGCTTTCGTAGCACATCGAACTAAAAAGTGAAAAATAAATATAGTTTAAAAAAACTAAAAAACACGCTTTTAAAGAACATCAAACTAAAAAGTTAAAAATAATTCTTAATATAAGCTGAAAACAATAATGAACGAAAAATACTAGTATAATAGTGAAAAAAGCGTGGGGTGCTTTGTGCCATATTTTTCGTACATCGAGCAACCCACGCTTTTTTCACAATTATACTAGTATTTTTCGTTCATTATTGTTTTCAGCTTATATTAAGAATTATTTTTCACTTTTTAGTTTGATGTTCTTTAAAAGCGTGTTTTTTAGTTTTTTTAAACTATATTTATTATTGATAACGTTGGCCATATGTAATTCAGAATTTTGTAACATGGCTCATAAGTAGACTTCAGTAATCAGTTACATATATACATACTAACTTTAATAAAAGGTTATCATTTTTAATTATTAATAATTTTTTTTACATGCATGTTGTGCATTGTGCCATTCATCTCCACCTATGGGGATGAATGAGACATGATTGCGGATGAATGGGACAGGACTGGAATTAACAAAGAAAAGTAAACAAAATGGAAAGTACATAAATTTTTAAAGTTAAATTGGTTTATGTGATTTTATTACACACTATGAATTTACTGAAATTAACGTAAACTGATGTATTGACTCAAATTAACATTAAAAAGCAAAAGTCCAAAAGCACAGTTTCTAGTGCTTTAGGCTTTGGTAATTTAATCTAATAAGACCTAATGTAAAGACACTAGAAAGAGATAAATCATTATAATAGAGTACAAATTATCCAGATAATTTTTTTTCCGACTGGTCGGAAAAATCAGCCTTTTGTTCTGTATTACATTAATAATCACCAGGATTTATTTAATTAGCTTGATTGAAATTGTGATTTTAATCAAATTATTATTAGTTTATTTATATATTTTTTAATTATTGATTTAAGTTGAATTGAATATTCTAACTTATAACTTTTTTTAATCATAATTATTATAAACAAAAATCAGAACAATTAATTAATTGTTTTTTCTAAGTCCACAAAATTAAGAATTCTGATAATCAATATGGCTAATTTACGTTTAAATATAATTCTTGAGTAAAATTTTAAATTTGTACATCGTGGGGAGTGTCTCATTCATCCGCATTTAAACTGTCCCATTCATCCCAACCATCACATGGTTAAATAAAACAGGAAATAGGCTTAATGAGCAATTGTCAATATTCTTGAATATCATAAACACAATAAAAGATTATGCCTCTTCACCGTATAAGAGGTATATTAACTTTAAGCAAATAGTTAATTTCTTAACTACTGCATAACGGAATCAGTGAAAACTTGCTTTGGCAGCTGAAGAAGACACTTTATTTTTTTTTTTATGCCATTCTATGGATAGCAGAATTCTGAAACTACATTTGATGAATTATCTCTGTGCTGCCATATATCGAAAAAAAATGTCAAGTTTCTGGTGCTTGCAAAACATAAAATCTAGCTATTGTCCCATTCATCCTACAGTCGGTAACAAAAGTGTCCGAACACTAGCAAAAATTCCTATGGGATAAAAGTACACTTCATACGGTTTTGTTAAATAAATCCTTGTCGAATCCTGTTCTTAGTCAGTGTAAGAACATGATTCGACAAGGATTTATTTAACAAAACCGCATGAAGTGTACTTTTTTTACATAGGAATTTTTGCTAGTGTTCGGACACTTTTGTTACCGACTGTACATCCCATTCAACCCCACTCTTCCCTATAGTGCAACCGTGTTTCCCGAAACTAGCTTTGAGGATGAATTCAATGTCTTGGAGGGGTGATAGATTGACTGACAGGTGTTGATATTTGGCAAACATCCAAACTTTATTGCTATTTTCTTTCAGTCACCCCTATTTTAACACTGGACTCGTTGAGTCAGCGCATGCGGGGAAGCTACCGTGGTCGCAAGAAAAGTAGTTAAAGAATAAAATTAAAGTTATTAAAAATTGTTACGTGATGGATGCATTATTATTATTACCTCTAAATGTATTTTAATTCTTTTGAATTATCTGATTTTTTTTTTTTTTTTTTTTTTTTTTTTAACAATATAATAAATTAGTTTTTGGAAATTAATTAAACAGTAAAAATCATATAGTATAATCTTACACTTAATAAAGAATATCGTAAAATATTGAATTACCATTATTAATTCTCTTCATATTAATAAACCCACTTAAAAACCAACATAATTTCATTCCAAATTTTTAATTTATTTTATATCTCAAGTATAATTAAAATTACTTTTCTTTTGATTTTTTAATTAATTTTGTCTCAGTTATAGATTTTTTCGTTTCACTTAAAAAATAATCTTAAAATCGTATTACCAAGTAGAAAAATAAAATCTCATAATTTTTTTCTGTATTTATCTTCTTGTAACAAGCAATCTTGTATAATGGTATTTGTTGTTAAATTAGGCAAACTGTTGATGTATGTATGTAATTTCAATTAGTGTATTTTTTTCTCTTTTAAAGAAGTTTATGTTACAATTACAGAATACAAAAACATTTCTCGTTTTGACAAATAATTTCTTTCTGTTCAAAACTTTTGTTATCTTAGTGTCAATAAATTAAGTTAAAATTCTAAACAAGATATTTTATTTAATGGTAAAATATAATATAATAAGCATGTTTTAAAAATATAAACAATTAAATTAAGATTTTTTTTTTTTTTTTTTTTTTACATTTATTTTTTTATTCTCCATTTCTTAAGAAAAAGTAAATAAAAATAAAAAGTTATTTAAAATTAAAG
>CAWVNO010003082.1:0-68989 GCA_963930645.1 Salticus scenicus
TGGAAAATAGTTTTAATAAAGGATAATTTTATTAAATAATTTGTAATACGTGAATTTGTATAGAAAAAATATAGAAGAAAGATTCATGGTTGTTATAACATAACTACTACTTGATATTGGAGGGACATTCAGAAGATAGTTTTTAGTAACATGGCTGATTTTGTTGGGAGACTGGAAAAAAAAATCACTCGGGGGGGGGGGGGGGGGGGGGGGGTGAACAGAAAATTTTACCTCGAAAAACATTTTCCCAGAAAAAGAGCCCACGTATTAACGGATAAAGAATTTTATAATGGTATTCTGGATCGATTATAAATAAAAATGATGGAACAGAAATGTCCGAAAATAACTCTTTTAAATGGACGACTTTTAGTAATATAAATGATAAATTAATTATTATAGAATGCTATTCAAATTTAATATTTGGTAATACCTGTAACTAAAATTGGTGTTAATTAACCTTAGAGATAGCAGGTGGCTCTGTCATGTAACAGTTTTCCCCATTCTAAGGAAGGTTATATCTCAGCTTCTACTGTGTAAAAGTGCACCAAAACTGTACGTGTGATAGGTATACCATGTAAAATTCTGCTGATTTAATTTGGTTGTATATCAGTCGACAAGTGCTATACTCAAATTTTATCCTATTTACATGAACACTATATCCCTGATTCTATGTTATACAGATACTCCAAACTCGGTTTAAGATGTACAAATTATTAAAGAAATATGCTGATTGAGATTTACAGATACATTGTACAAAAAGGTGACGCTGCTATTATTATTTTTTTTTTGTATGAAAAGTTTATACTTGTAATTTGATGCAGTTTTTACCAAGAGATGCTGAGGCATAACCATTTGGAAAATCGTAGAAAGTAATAGTAGTACCACTTATCGGTCGATATACACCCGAATAAAATCAGCATAATCTTTCATGATACATATTTTATATAGCAAGTTTGTTGCCGGTATATAACATTAAAGCTGAGATGGTCTCAAATTGAAATGTAGTTAAATTGCAGCATAGCAGTGTTATTTTTTGTCCAATATGCATTCCAAATTAATAGCATATAGTAATAAATACACTTTTAAAAAATAAGAAATCAAGTTTCAGTTAATTGGAATGCATTACGTTTTATATTAAAATAAATAATAAATATCTGTTTTCTAATTATAGTTGACGTAAATCACACACACACACAAAAAAAAAAAAAAAAATAAAAATAAAAATAAAAATAAAAATAAATAAATAAATAATAATAAAAATAATAATAAAAATTACATCATAAGTAAATTAGAAAATTAATTTATAACTTTTATAACTCAAATCTATTTTTTTTTTCTCCAAGTTCAATAGTATTAAATTACGACTTTTCATTCGTTCAGTCAATAAGCATTTCTAACACTAAAGGTTGTTGCCTTTTAAAATGAAAAATCTGTAGTTGAGAAATATAGGGAAGCTACATCTATACAAATTACTGTGTCTATGGGTTTTACTGAAGTTTAAGAAATTGACAAATTAAACAACTTTCTTCTATAAAAATTTTTAATAAAAAAGATTACGTGTATAAAATAAAAAAGTGCATAAAAATAAAGATATTTTTGAATGCCTTTTTGACATTTTAATAAGAGATTTTCTTTTCCCTTAAGTTCTCATTAATCATAACTTTCTAACAATGCTACTTTCAATCCTCTACCCCCATAATTAATATGTTAAAAATGTACAACAAATTTCATGTTTGCGAATTAATATATAGATTATTACCATTCTTTTGTGTATTTATTTTTAACAAAAGTTGAATGCCTGAAGTTTTAGCATGGAAAGTGTCGCCAACTTTACTTTGCCAAAATGCCTTCCCCCCTCATTCGGCGGAATTGTCCTATCGAGGGAAAACGGCAGAGAGAAATGCGGCGGATTTGTCCTACTGGGGGAAACAGCTGATAAATTTTCGGCGGAGTTGTCCTATGCTTCGGCGGAATTGCGTCGTGCCCCAAGATTTTATAAATAATTAACAGGGAAAAAATTAATCATTATCTTTGTATAACACTTAAAAAAAATGAAAGAAAAAGAAATCCGCTAAAATTGCTCAAAAGCTGTATTCATCCGCCGCCTTCGTCAACACCTTTCCTGCGTTTGCACTATTATGTCTTTATCTAGATCTTATTGCTTGCGACAACTCTTTACCCGAACACTTCAATTTAGTATTTATCGGACCACCGTGATGCTGCTATTGTTCAAGAACTACGAATTTACGGATGTCTATATCTCAGCATCTACTACGCATTTTAGTTTTAGCAACATAAATCAGCAAGACCTAGTAACACGGTTATTCTAGTTCCTTCTTCTAGTATTTTAGATACTTTGACTGCAATTTTACGCCAAAAATAGCATTACGATACGCTGTAAGCGTTATTTCTTGAACCTTATCAGACAATTAAAATTGTAATGGTTGCATATTACTTCCTATTTTACATTTCTATATATTGCATATTACTTTTCTTTCTTTCTTTTTTTTTTTTTTCTTCTTTCAAAATGACAACTGCAGACTCTACAATTACCTGATTATCTAGCTATTTATAAAAGCATTAAACATAGGAGTGACTTTTAAACGTTATTTATAAATTAAGACTCAATTTAAATAAAAAGTTTTCATAGATCACTGCAATTAAAACCGTTATATTTCTCAGAGATAATTTGTTTTTAGTATATAATATGAGTTTATAATTCTTTTTCATTCTGTTAATGCATTCATGCATTAACAGAAAATAATTTTCTCAATTTAATATGTATCTCCAATCTGATCGCATTTTATTTTCCTTTTTCATGAAAAATTCAAAGGTTGGAATTCAATCTATTCTTCGAACAAAAAAATTGTTCGCTACAGGGATTTTACGTGTTCCCTAGTAACTCGTTTTAAGACTGATATATATATATATGCATATCAGTATAAAAATACTTCAGTAAGCATCTTTTGTAACACAGTCAGGGCATACTTAATGGTTTACCTGTTAGCCCGCTAACAGGACCTGGGCACCAGAATTTTAGAGACATCAAAATTTTATGCATGATTAAAAAGTTATATTTATCTATGAAAATTTTTATTATGAATTTATAAGTAAGTGTTCTGAGGGAAACAATACCAAAATTAGCAAAACAACATATATATTTACTCTATATACAGGGTAACCATAATTAAACTTGGCCTATTCAGAGAACTCTATAGCTGTAATTAAATTGCAGATTGAGTCAAAAATTTGTATATAAACATTTCAAAGGATGCGCTCAAAAGTTCTGTATTATTATTATTATTATTATTTTAATTTCTGCTCTGAGAGGACATACATCAAAATACAATAGAATCATTACAGTCAAAATTCTTGAAAAGTTATGTAATAAATAACTGTGATCTATGTTATCATTTTTAAACCATACGATCTTTGAAACTGTTTTTCTTCCATTTTTCAAAAGTTTTTGTTGCAAAATTTTACAAATGACAGAATGATTATCCGTTCATTTTCCACTCCTTGGCCGACCAGCTCCACCGATCTTAATCTGTAGAATTTTTTGGTTATGGGGCCATTTAAAGAGTTTGGTTTCTAAAAGAAATGTTGTAACTTTAGTTCACTTGAAGAACCGTATATCGTCGCATGTGCGGAGGACCAGTCGCGATTAGCTGTTGAATACACTGTTCATCGGCTACAGATTTTACAGCTTAATGATGGGGCCCACATTCAACAATATGATCTCCGTCTATAAACAATCTGTATCCTTGTAACAAATAGCAATTAAATCTGTAATAAATAAGGTTGTTTGTATTAAAATTTGTAGCTTGTATGTATTTTGATGTATGTCCCCTCAGAGCAGAAATTTTTAAAAATTTTATTCATTTATTCATTTATATTTTTATTTATTCTTTGTTCTTATTTATTTATTTATTTATTTATTTATTTATTATTATTATTATTATTATTATTATTTTCAGAGCTTTTGAGCGCATTCTTTGAAACATCTACATACAAATTTTCGACTTAATCCGCATTTCATTTACATCTACAGAGTGCTCTGAATGGGCCAAGTTTAATTATGGCCACCCTGTATCACATCACTGAATTAATTTAACAAGTTATTTAGCGAAAACTCAAAAAATTAATTGTGCATTATTATACTCACTGTATTATACGGGTATTATATATACTGCAATAATTAAACTTAGGGAATAAATTTAAATTAAAATTTTAAAAAATTTCCTCTTAGTAGAAATAGTTAAATATTATTAAATGTTAGTTTTCGGCATATTGTAAATTACAAGGGGACCAGAAATAACGTAACAATCTAATTTGACTTACAAGGGAAGTATGAATCAGTAAAATTCTTATTGTAACCAATCCAACCTTAAATTAAAGAGCATGGTGGAAAACATAGGGTAGAGTGCAAATTTGCTGCAACAACCCCCTCCCCCCCCCCCCCCCCCCCCCCAAATGAAGCGAGAAAACGACCCTAAAAGTTTTAGCTGTTTCTATCAAAACCAACGAAACGCAGTCTATTAGCAACGTAGTGAGGCGTAGTTATTAGCGTGTTCAGTTTGAGTGAGGATGGTCGTGAGGTCGAACTCCGGTGACTGCTCTCCGTTTTATTTTTAATAAAAATTAAATAAAACAAAATTTTAAAATAAATGAATAATTTAAAGGGAATGTGCATTAAATTCAATTAAAAAATATATAATGATGTATTTTTAATTATTAAAATATTTTATTTCGACTAAAAAATATATTTTTTATTTCTCTTAATAATTTAAATAAATGAATAATTTAAGGGAAAATATTTTTCGTCGTTACACATTTTTTTTTTTTCCTAAAGTTTTCTTAAGTCCATACCCCGACGGGGTGCTCAATATAGTTATTTTTATTTTTATTTATTTACTTTTTATTATTAATGAAATAAAACAAAATATTAAAATAAATGAATTACTTAAGAGAAAATAATTATTAAATTTAATTAAGAAGTTAAAAATAAATAAATATACTCTATATAAAGATTCGAATAGATTAAGAAATATATAGGGTAAAATTACCACTTTATAAAGAAAAAATCACGTTTAAATTTACGAATTTATTTTCAAGTTTATAATGACTATGATTAGAAGTAAGAAAATAATCAAAGCATAAGCACTTTTCATGATATGATCAACGTATAAAAGAAAATTTATCACAAATAATTTTTATAAATAACTAAATATAATATTGAATTCTCGGTAGTACAAATTATTGCGCTGTCTTAAATAACTGATATCATATAAAATTATATATACATTTGCATAGAGATAGAGCGCTTCTATAATTTTTATTTATATTAAATAATGTTATAGTGAATAGGTAAGATTTCACTTACCTGGATAAGCATACAGCACTGGTTCAGCATACATCGAAGTTGAATAATATCCAGTCGTTCTGGTGTTTCCACTCTAGATTGGATCTGTAAATAAAACTTTAAATTCCATAAAATTATTACTATGTGTTTAAATTTAGGCAATTAAATGGATGCCTTTTTCTTTATGTATTGGTTTAATTTCTTGATTAAATTTGTACACATTAAAATTAAAATATATATTAAACATATTATAAGAGCGTTTTAACGCCCTGCTAGAGTCAAATAAAACTACATTACGTCTACATTAGAAATTGAAAACGAGCGAGAGAGAGTTCTATAAAATGATGTGTAATCAGTTTTTGTTTTTCTTTTAACTAGGAGTGCCGCATATTTCTCTCTACGTCTACATTGAATGTTCTTTGGAATAAATGATAATCTTTAAAACTCTTCTTGACTAAAATGAAAATATCGGTCATATAAAAGTTAATTTAATGTTGTTTTCTGACACCCCTACTTGACCGGTATTTTCAATGCTCTATTAAATTTAGTTCAGTTCTTAAAGACTTAAAAACCGGCCCTGGTAGGGGTTTTGTAAAAATGTCCGCTATCATTTTATTGCTGGGGATGTATTCAACTCTTATTGTCCCTTCTTCATACAAGTCTTTAATTAGATGAAATTTAACATCGACATGCTTTGTCCGCGCTTGATGTTTGTCAGATTCGATCAATTTAATCGTTGATTGGTTATCTTCAAATATCGTGATTGGTTTTATCTGACATAGATCTAAGTCTTTTAATAGTCGAAGTTTCCATAGGCTTTCTTGCGCAGCGCATCCTGCTGCTATATATTCTGCTTCTGCGGTAGACTGACTGACACATTTTTGCTTTCTGGAATACCAGTATATGGGGTTTTTGCCAATAAAAAATGCGTTTCCGGTTATAGACTTTCGGTCCTGGGGGTCGTTTGCAAAATCGGCATCCGCATATGCGGTTAGTATAGCAGGATGTTCATTATCATATTTTAATTTTAAATTTATTGTTGTTTTGAGGTACTTTATTACTTTCTTAGTACTTTCCCAGTCACGCACTCTAGGTCTTTCGTTGTGACGAGATAAAAGGTTGACGGCAGCACTGATGTCTGGTCTGCTGACAGTGGCTATATATAGAAGTGCCCCTACTGCTTTTCTATAATCAGTATTGTCAGTTAAATAATTTTCATTCTTGTAATTCTTTAAGTAATTTGTATCTATGGGAGTATTAGTGGCTTTCGCATTTTCTAGATTAAATTTATTTACTAATTGTTTAATCTTGTTTGACTGATCTATTAACAAAGTGTTGCTGTCTGGTCGTGTTATGTTTATTCCCAGATAATTAGTAACGCTCCCAAGGTTGGTAATACTATATTCGCGCCTAAGTTCTTCTATTATATTGTGTATATCATGTTTGGTTCCAGCAATTAATATATCGTCTACATACACTAGTATGTAGACGGTTTTGTTATTTGTGTTTCTTTTGTAAAGGCATTTGTCAGTGGAACTCTGTGTGAAATTCAATTTTGTTAATGTTTCGTTTATTTTAGAATTCCAAGCCCTGGCTGACTGTTTCAGCCCGTAGATGGCTTTGTGTAGTTTACAGACTTTATGTTCTTCACCGGGATTTATGAATCCCTCCGGTTGTTGCATGTAAATTGTTTCTTCGAGCTCACCGTGTAAAAACACGGTTTTTACATCCAAGTGGTTTAATTCTAAGTTTTTATATAGGGCCATTACAAGGAAAGATCTAATTGTCGTATGAGACGCCACCGGGGTGAACGTCTCGTCATAATCTACCCCATACTTTTGGCTAAAGCCTTTGGCGACAAGCCTGGCTTTATATTATTGGATTTCACCCTTATCATTATATTTCGCCTTGAATGCCCATTTTGAGCCTACTATGTGTGTGTTAGGGGGAGGGTCTACCAATTCCCATGTATTATTTTCGTTTAAAGAAGCAATTTCATCTTTTGCTGCTTTTAACCAATTTTCCCTTTCTATGGAATTTTCTATCTGCAATATTTCATTGAAGGTTTTGGGTTCGTTTACGTTCATAGTATTTGTCAATAAAGCAAATCTGTCAGGTGGTACACCTTTGTTAACTCTTTCCGACCTTCTCGGAATTGTTTGATCTGTCATGTCATGATTAACACCCTCAGTTTGGTCCGAATTTTGATTTATTTCATTTAATATCACCGGGAAGTTATTTTTATGATCGTTTGTTTCGCTAGAATTCCCTTCATTTGTATTATTGTTTGTCTCTAACAGTTCATCATCGACATACTCAAAATTATTATCTTTTGTTTTTGTTTCAATGAATTTTACCGTTCTACATATCCTAACATTATTATCTATATATACTCTATAACCTTTACTTCTAAGGTCATAACCAACAAGTATTCCTTCCTTTGCCCTGTTGTCAAGCTTCCCTCTTGTGGTTTTGTGAGTATACACATATGCCTTACAACCAAATGATTTTATATGCGAGAGATTTGGTTTATTTCCATTCCATTTTTCATATGGTGTTTTATCGCATGCACTCGTTGGCAATCTATTCTGTAGATAATTAGCAGTCATAAGGGCTGCACCCCAAAATTTATTCGGCAAGCTGCTTTGTCTTAACAAACATCTGGTCATTTCAACCAATGTTCTATTTTTTCTCTCCGCCACGCCATTTTGAGGAGAACAATGCGGTACTGTTAATTGGTGTTCGATTCCTTCATTCGCGAGAAAGTTTTCAAATTCATTGCTTGTATACTCTCCGCCGTTATCAGTACGCAATATTTTTATTTTCCTGCCGAACTTGTTTAAAGTCAACGCATAATATTGTTTAAATTTATCAAACACCTCACTTTTATTTCGCAATAAGTATGTAAATGTGAAACGACTGTAGTCGTCGATAAACGTTAAAAAATAATTTTTCCCTCCTATTGTGGAAGTTTGAAAGGGTCCGCAAACATCTGAAACAACTAGATCTAATGGTTTTTCTGCCCTGAAAGTTGCCCTTTTCGGATATGTGTCATTCTCCAATTTTGAAATGATACAGATTTCGCATTCTGTGTTGTGTTTACATTTACTTAGCTCTATTCCAGTTGCCATATTTTTGTCGACGAGTTCTTTTATTTGTTGTAGATTTTTATGCCCTAATCTTTCATGCCACAATTTAATACAATTTTTATTTTCGCAAGCTTCTACAATATTTACACTTTCGGAAAATTTTTCGCTCGTTTGTAGTTCATATAAATTATCTGTCAAGTTCGCCTCTATATAAGTTTTATTCCCGAATTTGATTTTACATTCATGATTTTTAAATATGGCAACACAACCATTCTCTGTTGCTTTCTTTACCGATATTAGATTTGTGGCTATATTGGGTATGTATAAAACCTCTTTTAAAGTAATGTTGTTTATTTTCTTATCCGAGTTAATTACCTTAAGATTTACGTCGCCGCAACCCTGTGAGACTACGGAGTGCCCGTTCGCTAGCATAACACTAACCTTTTCGTTGTCTTTCAGATTTGTAAATTGATTTATGTCGTTGCAGATATGCCTGCTGCTCCCACTGTCGACTATCCATGAGTTATGCTCAGTTTTATCAATGATGAATGTAAGATTCTTTAATTTATTTTCAGTTTCCTTTATGAGTTGTGTTTTATTTTTGTTTTTGTACTTGCTGGGATTGTTACCGCTGTTATGAAAATTATTATAATTCCTTTGGTTATGATTTGGTCTGGCGTTTAAATGCCAGCATTCGTTACGGGTGTGTGAATTCTTTCCGCAAAAATTGCAATGTTTACTTGGTGGTGTTTTACGCTTAATTTGAGTTTTATACGCGTTTTCACCTTTTGTTTGGTGATTTTCTGTCCTTTTAATATATTCATCGAACAATTTGCTTTTAATGTATTCTGGTGTAAGTTCATCGTCATTTCTGGCTTCGATAGCCGTTATCAGGGTATCATAACTAGGAGGTAGCGAGCACAACATTAACGCTGATAAGTGCTGCTCATTTATTTCTTCTCCTATCGCTAACAATTTGTCCCTTAACTTATAAATACTAGTTATGTGTTCTATCAGATTTCCCCCTTCTGCTAGTTTGGTGGAATATAATTTTCTGAGTAAGAATAATTTGCTGCTCAGATTTGCCCTCTCATGTATATTTTTAAGTGCATCCCATGTTTCCCTGGCTGTGGACAGGTGTTTTACATGTACTATTTGTGTGTCTTTTATAGCTAAATTAATTATGGCGCGCGCTTTGCGATCTTTAGATCGCCATTCATCAGTTAATGGGTCTGGGGGCGCTTCTATAATAACCTGGAAGAGATCCTCCTTCGTGAGGAGCATCTCGATCTTAAACTTCCAGTTATCATAATTACTGGAGTTTAATTTCTCAATTAATGTTATTTCTTTTGCGGGAGCTGCCATTTTGTTTATTTATTATTTTTATTTTATTTTTATTTATCAAAACATATTTTTATATACTACGTATATTTATTCTTTGAAAAGTTCAAATAATATTTGGAGAGAGAGTATTTACTGAGATAACAGTTATGAGTTTTTTTTTTTTTTTTTTTTTTTTTTTTTTTTTATGTCTAGTTATGAGCACATACAAGTTGATTTCAGTATATAATAATTCACACTTATATTATTTGTATATATATATATGCATGCTTAATTGAATTTCTTCAAACACATGGATTAATTATATTTCATAAGTTGATTTCAGTATATAATAATTCACACTTATATTATTTGTATATATATATATATGCTTAATTGAATTTCTTCAAACACATAGATTAATTATATTTCATAATTTCTTTCCTTTTTTTTTTTTTTTTTTTAAGTCCCAGTGCTGTAATCTGTAATTTTATTTTTATCGTTGCGCTCTTTTATTTAAGAGACCCTTTATTTAAGAGAATCGGTCTCATGATCTTTTATAAATAACTAAATATAATATTGAATTCTCGGTAGTACAAATTATTGCGCTGTCTTAAATAACTGATCTCATATAAAATTATATATACATTTGCATAGAGATAGAGCGCTTCTATAATTTTTATTTATAATAAATAATGTTATAGTGAATAGGTAAGATTTCACTTACCTGGATAAGCATGCAGCACTGGTTCAGCATACATCGAAGTTGAATAATATCCAGTCGTTCTGGTGTTTCCACTCTAGATTGGATCTGTAAATAAAACTTTAAATTCCATAAAATTATTACTATGTGTTTAAATTTAGGCAATTAAATGGATGCCTTTTCCTTTATGTATTGGTTTAATTTCTTGATTAAATTTGTACACATTAAAATTAAAATATATATTAAGCATATTATAAGAGCGTTTTAACGCCCTGCTAGAGTCAAATAAAACTACATTACGTCTACATTAGAAATTGAAAACGAGCGAGAGAGAGTTCTATAAAATGATGTGTAATCAGTTTTTGTTTTTCTTTTAACTAGGAGTGCCGCATATTTCTCTCTACGTCTACATTGAATGTTCTTTGGAATAAATGATAATCTTTAAAACTCTTCTTGACTAAAATGAAAATATCGGTCATATAAAAGTTAATTTAATGTTGTTTTCTGACAATAATTTCATTACAATCTTGTTCAACGATGAAACACACAACCGTGAAATTATGGTTTTTCTTCGAGATAACCAGCTTTGTAAAATGCATGTGTACTGAACTAGATTTTTAAATTTTGGAAATGTAAACATATGCAAGGACCAAGAGAATAATAACAATTTGTAAAAGTTCTCTTTTTTTTTTTTTTTTTTTCTAGCTTTTTACGTCTGAATCTTTTTGTCTATGAATAATAGCGCAATTAAATTCAGACAAAAAAAAATGCAATCTAAATATTATTTTCCGTTGCACTATTCATTTGAAAAACATTTTTTCACTTGAAATAAAGTGTTTTAATAATTTAATGGAGTATTTATTTTTATATATAAAAAAAAAATAACAAAATTAAAAGCAGATGATCAGAGTTTCCTGCTAGCGGCTTTGGAGTAAAATATTAATAAAAAAATATAAAAAAATAAATTAAATTAAACTTTGGGAAAAAGAAAAACAGGCAATAAAGAAAAGTATTTTCCTTTAAATTATTCATTTATTTAAATTATAAAGAAAATAAAATATTTTAATAATTAAAATTATATCATTATATATTTTTTAATTAAATTTAATACTCACCCTCCTAAATTATTCATTTATTTTAATATATTGTTTTATTTCATTTTTATATAAGGGGGGGGGGGGGTAAAGTACGAGCAGTCATCGGGTTTCGAACTTACGACCTTCCTCGCTCAAACTGAACACACTAACCACTACACCACGCCGTCTTACTACCTTTCGATGGTTTTCATAGAAACAGCTAAAACTTTTAAGGTCGTATCTCGCCCCATGGGGGGTTGTTATAGAAAATTTGCACTCTACCCTATTTTTTCGACCATGCTCTTTAGTTTAAGTTTGGTTTGGTTTCAATAGGAATTTTACTGATTCGTACTTCCCTTGTTAGTCATTGAACACACAAAAATTTTTGCACAAACAAATACTTTATTTGATACCAACAATACATTAGAAATATTAAAAATTCCGTTTCTTCAAAATCTTTTAAATATCTTTTGATGCAGAGACGGGAGCGATTTGGCCGAAGCAAGGTTCATACGTATGATTTGCTTCCATTCTTGAATCAACGAACTTTTGAGAGCTTCCAACATTTCTGTAAGTTTTTTACATGCCTTTGCCGCCAAAGTCAACTAAAAACACTAATCTTTGGGGTTGAGATCACCCGAGTATGGAGCTTCATTCTTGAGCTTACATGAAATTTGTAAAATTGGCTTGATACCAGTTCTGTGTGGATTTCATTCGATGAGCGACTGCATGGAAACTTGCTGAAATGTTCAAACCCAGTTTCCAAACTGTTTTTCAGCTCAGGGAAGAACCGCATCTTTAAGAATCTCTTTTCGGTACACACCTTTATTGATTTTGACACAAGAATCGATAAAAATAAGGGGAATTTTGTCTGTTATACAAAATCCTTCCCACACCAGGACATATTTGGGATTTTGACAACGTTAAAAACCATGGAAAACTCGCCTGGAGAAGTCGTCGATTTAATCCGATCATTCTGACAATTATTCGGTTGTTCGCTGAGAGTAGTTTTTTCGTGAGAAAACTGAATTTGATTCCAGCGAGATGTGCGGCCCGCTTCAGCAGCTTCTGCATCTTTCGAGCCATGTTCGTTTGTTTTCATCAGTGAGAAGTTGCGCTTGTTTGTGTTTGTAAGGATGAAGATTGAGCTGCACTTTGGTTACAAGTTGAACCAATTCACGAGCAATCCCTATCTGCGCTATTTTTTCATCGACACCTGAGAATTTCGAGATACACATTTCTTGAACAGTTTTTGGAAGGTTAAGGATCCCTAGTAATCGGATACCTTCCCTTCTCCTTCCCCCACGTAATCCAGTGGGACTTTTCTTGCTTCGTATTAAAATGATATCTCATTCAAAAATAAAGTTTTTCGAATTCTGTTTTTTGAATTCCACTTTGCAAACATCTCTTTCTCTCTCTCTTTTTTTTTTTTTTTTTTCCCTTAGTAAGCCATTAAAAATAATAATAATAATAAGCATTTCTTTTCAAGATTGAAAATCAGATCAGAATGTTTGCTTAGTGAAATAAAACATTTAAATTTATTTTTTTAAAGATTTGTTCATTAAGAAAAAATATGACATATTCTATGAGTGCAATTCAAAACGCAGAATTCGAAACACTATATTCTTGAACCAGATATCCTGATAATACAAAGCAACCCTTTCGATTACATGAGGAAGGGGAAAGGGAAAGTATTAAGGGACTATCAAAGACCCTTAATATTATTTTTCCAACCTCTTTCCGGTCGGTCTCCTTCAAGTCCAAGCACCTTGAATTTCTTGGCCCCCACCAGTGGTCGAGAGGTTCTAAGCTAAAGTAGACGGAAAGTGCCGGGTTCGATCCCAGATCGCTCTCGTCGACCTAGACATTTCAAAATTTCCGTGCTTTTCTCCAAAACTCGTGTAAATACGGGATAGGATCCCTTAGAAAGATCCCCCCGTAAGGAGGGAACCCCATCCGTAGGCCTAGAACCCTAGCGTAGTCAATTGGCCTTAACCCAACAATCAACCAACCAACTGTGAATCTCTTGATTGCATTGGAAACGGTTAGATGATATAGTTGAAGCAATCGATAAATATCACATACGCGCTTACTTTGATGACAGAATTTCAAAATCGTATTCCGTTTGTTTAACATCCTATAAAATGATTAGAGTTAAAAAAAAGATCAATGACTTAAAAAAAATAATAATAAATAAATAAATCAACCATGAATTTGTTTCTATTAACAGTTATTTCTGATCACCCTGAATAAATTTAAAATATGCATAAAAAATGTATCGAACTGTATAATGCCAATTAAAATTCCAGAATATTCAATTTTAAAAATTACAAATATTAATTATGGCCTCCGTACAAAGAAAAAAAAAAAGTCTAATGAGTGTCTACAAACACTAATAGAGTAACGTACAAAATATCAGTATTGTATTATTAATAGATCTAGAGATATCTTTATATATATATTTCTTTTGTGCGTGTGTATGTCACTGAACTCCTCCTAAACGGCTGGACTGAGTTTAATGAAATTTTTTGTGTGTCTTCAGGTGGATTCGAGAATGGTTTAGATATACAAATGAAAGTTGTAACTTAATTAGTTCTTTCTTAATTAATTTTTAACCAACTCTTTCAACAACTTTTCCACCTAGATGGCGTGAGTTGTCGTAAACACGATGTCAGAATTTATTTAATGTTGAAATGAAAAATGAATTTTTAACCGTATCTTACGAAGTGTTTAAAATATTTTTTCAAAATTAATATTTTTAGAATCGTAACCGTATCTTACGAAGTGTTTAAAATATTTTTTCAAAGTTAATATTTTAGAATCGTAAACACGATGTCAGAATTTATTTAATGTTGAAATGGAAAATGAATTTTTAACCGTAAGTGTTTAAAATATTTTTTCAACGAATATTGTTAAAATGTTAAAATTAGTTAAAATGGTATATTCTTTTAAAAAATTCGCCAATATCCGACGGAGTTATTTTATGTTAAAATGAAAAATGAATTTTTAGGCCATTATTATTTGTGCAGAAAATGTACTAAAAGTTTTCCGAAAAATTTCACGATCACAAATGTTGACGGATATCCAATATATCGTCGAAGAAATCCCGATAATGGCGGACAATCTTATCATCTATGGCGGTCATCTATGTCAACAACATAGATATTGATATTTATAACCGTTGGGTGGTCCCATATTTGCCTCTGCTGAGCAAAACATTCAATGCTCATATTAATGTTCAGTTCTGCAGTTCAGTGAAGAGCATCAAATACATTTGCAAGTATGTGAATAAAGGCAGTGATATGGCTGTATTTCGAGTTGAAAATACCAGTGTGCATGCTCCTCCGGTGAATAACAACGATGAAATAACACTTTACCAAACTGGCCGGTACGTCAGCTCCAATGAAGCTGTTTGGCGTATCTTTGGTTTCCCAATTCAAGAACGGGATCCAGCAGTTCTTCATTTAGCCGTCCATCTTGAAAATGGCCAGCGCGTATATTTCAAGAGCGAGACAGCGATTGATCGTGCTATAAATCCACCAAAAACTACACACACCGAATTTTTTGAATTGTGTAATCGTGTGGATGCTTTTGGTGCTTTTGCACGTACATTACTCTATTCAGAAGTGCCACGCTATTTCACATGGGCTCCAACAAAAAAATGGATGCCTCGCAAGCAAGGCACGCCGATTGATGCATGTCCCGGTTTATGCAAATCAAACACCTTGGGACCAGTATTTACAGTCAATCCAAGGCAGACTGAGTGCTTTTATCTTCGACTGTTATTGGTTAATGTCATCGGCCCTTTGTCATTTCAAGATTTACGTAAAGTGAATGGACAACAGTATCCAAGTATAAAGATGCATGCCTTGCACTCGGCTTGCTGGAAGACGACAACCAGTGGGAGTGTATGCTTGCTGAAGTAGGACTGAACTGTACAGCAAAACAAATTCGTCTACTATTCGCTATAGTGTTGACTACATGTTTCCCGGCCCGAGTAGAGACATTATGGGATAATCACAGAGATTCAATGACTGATGATATATTGCATCAACATCGTTCACGGTGCAACGATCTAACGATAATATTCAGTGACGCTATGTACAATGAAGCATTGATTGCTATTGAAGATCTTTGCATTATCATTGCCAACTTACCACTCAGTCATTTCGGTATGCATTCAACAAATCGAAATGTATCTGATTTAATAAGCACTGAATTTAATCGTGAACTACAATACAACACTGTAGAAATGGCAGCGATTGTTGCTCGCAATGTCCCACTAATGAATGAAGAACAAAGAACCATTTACGACCGCATCATGCTCACAGTTTTGGCAGGACAAGGTGGATTATTTTTTTTTTGGGGGGTGCACCAGATGGAACTGGCAAAACATTCCTTATTTCTCTAATTCTTGCGGAAATACGATCAAATAATGGCATCGCATTGGCTGTTGCATCATCTGGCATTGCGGCAACTTTATTGGATGGAGGCAGAACAGCTCATTCATTATTTAAACTGCCACTAAATATTCAAAATAACCCAGGCGCAATGTGCAACATAAAAAAACAATCGTCCATGGCCACAGTGCTGAAATAGTGTAAAATTCTTATCTGGGATGAATGCACTATGGCACACAAACATTCGATTGAGGCGTCGAACAGGACATTGAAAGATATAAAAAACAACGACAAACTATTTGGCGGCACTCTGTTACTCTTTTCAGGTGATTTCAGACAAGCACTTCCCGTTATTCCGCGTTCAACATACGCTGATAAGATCAACGCGTGCTTAAAATCATCGTCATTGTGGCGTAATGTTGAAAAAGTACAACTGAAAGTAAATTTGTGCGTTCAAAAGCTTCAAGATCCATCCGCTGAAACATTCTCAAAACAATTGTTAGATATCGGCGATGGAAAAGTTACTACAGATGAAACTGGATGCATAAAATTACCGACCGATTTCTGCACAATCATTGATTCTCAAGATGCTCTTATTGACCAGATATTTCCCGATGTACACAGACGATACACAAATCATGAGCGGCTGGCAGAAAGAGCAATTTTAGCAGCAAAAAATGTGGACGTCAACGAATTGAATCTCAAGATACAACATTTGTTACCAGGAGACTTGGTGTCATACAAATCTAATGATACAGTTTGCGATGCCACCGAAGCTGTAAATTATCCAACAAAGTTTTTAAACTAATTGGATTTACCAGGCATGCCACCGCATATTTTACAACTGAAGGTTGGATCTCAGGTTATTTTGCTTCGTAATTTGAACCCACCACGGTTGTGCAACGGCACGCAATTAGTCATAAAAAAATTAATGAAAAATGTTATCGAAGCCATCATTTTAAATGACAAATTCCGAGGTGAAAATATATTACTAGTGCGAATCCGTATTATACCCACAGAAACGCCCTCAATTTCCAATTAGATTGGCATTTGCAATGACTATCAATAAGTCTCAGGGCCAAACGATGTCTGTCTGTGGCTTAGATTTGAGCACATCATGTTTTTCACACGGACAATTATACGTGGCTCTCGAGTGGGCTAACCATCCAGTTTGTTTGTATTGGCGAAAGATGGGATAACAAAAAATATTGTACACTCTGTTGCATTAAGGGATTGATATTGTTTTTTAGTAATATTGTTATAAGTAGCGATATGTATATAATTTTAAAGAATCAATTTTAATAAATTAAAAAAATAAATGATTGGTGTTTTGTTATTTTTATATTCTTTTACCGTTCACAGCGCTCCATATATCTTCCACTTATATACCACATCCTTACACACACTTACAATAAGTTAGTTATTTTTTTCTAGCAAAATATTCTCTAGAAATAATTTATATGACAAAACAACGTTTGTCGGGTCAGCTAGTTTTTAAATAAAGTTTTAAAGGATTGATCAAAAATTAAAATGTAAATATGCTTATTTATTTCTATTTTCAGTGTTTAAATGTGTATGACCCTTAAACGCGATTTGCTAGATATTCTTTTTTAGAAGTGGTGAAGTAGTATTGAGACATCGGTAATAAGTTGGGTAAGGAAAGTATTATAATCATGATTGTAATCAAAGAAATTTTGTATCTTATATAGCTCGAAAACGAATGGTTATAAAATGCTGCAAATTTATATCTGTGACTGTCATGACGGCTTGATGTACATCTCCAGCTTTGATCGTAACACAAGCTCCCGTTTTAGAGATATCTACGAATTTACATGATTTTTCGTGTTGTATTTACGAGTATGTACAAATGTGTGTATGTACGGGAGTTAATATGATAGCGTATAAAGGTTTTTGTTTGAATGAGCTGAAAGCTGGTAGGTGTGTTATAGGTCACCATAGCACAAACTTTGTAGATTTTAGTACATCTAGCAGTCGTAGTTTTTTTTTTTTTTTTTTTTTTTTTTTTTTTTTTACAGGGGCACATACACACATACACACACACACACACACACACTCAAATATATATATATATATATATAATATAAAGGGTGATCAGTTTAAAAGAGTACCCGTGGGTTTTTCTTATAACCCTTAAATCTGACGGATGTGGCGACTATTCTAGCATTGAAGAATGATTGTTTGAACCTTGTTTAAGTTTGTGAGGCAATTTCTAACACTGTTGGACTGTTACAACTTTTTTTGTGAGGTAAAACACAAATGGAGACGCACAAATGTTTTAATCCTGTAATAATTTTATTTTTGAAAAACATAATTTAGTTCAATTTTTTTTACATTATCATTCCTCACAGAAAATGTTGAAAATGTTCGCCACCATTTTGAATGCAAACATGAACACATCGAACCAGGTTTTTGACACACTTCGCAGCATTGTTGGTGTTCTTGACGAGATTTCTTCAGTTATGATCTGTTTTAATTCATCCATGTTTGCAGGACTTCTCTGGAAAAGCCTATGAAATGGTAATGTAAAAATGATAATGTAAATGCAATGTAGGAATGACATTGTAAAAAAATTTAATTAAATTTTGTTTCTCATAAATAAAATTATTACAGGATTAAAAAAATTGTGCGTCTCCATTTCTGTTTTACCTCACAAATAAAGTTGTAACAGTCCAACAGTGTTGGAAATTGTCTCTCACACTTAAACAAGCTTCAAACAATTACAGTTCAGTGGTAGAATAGTTGCCACATCCGTCATATTTAAGGGTAATAAGAAAAACCAACGGGTACTCTTTTAAACTGACCAACCTGCGTATATATCATTATGGGCTATAGGCTGAAATTATTTATTTTGCGATAGCGTCTAAACGTATTATTCGAATGAACTGGAAATTTATATGCATGTTATAGATCACCGTCGCACAAATTGTATACATTTTGGTGAATATAGCATTTATATTTCTTTTACAGGAACACAAAAAGAGATTCTTTATCGGTTATACCCCCGTTTCGCCGACACGAAAATTTCATACCCCCTTTCGCTGGCAAATTCCCCAAAGAAGGGAAAATCGACAATATCGGTTTAACAACCTGTTTCGTCGACAGTGAATGTTCACCCCCATTTTGTCGGCGAAATGGGGGTATAACATACATTTTTCAAGCTCATTTAAGACTAGTTCTGTAGTTTGAAGGCAATAATCCTAAAATCTTAGAAGCTAAGATGCAGAAAAACTTGGGAAATGAATACGAGAGTTAGAAATAAAACCCAGAGTTAGAAATTAGAATGTGAAAAACAGGCGTCAATGGCACTTAATTATTTTTTCTTAGTTGCCAAAATGGTCTACTCAGGCATAATTTTTTAATTATTTAATAGGATAAGACTTGGTTTATTATTGTTATTTGCTTAAATAATAAATACAAGCACAAAAGTTTAATATGAATATATTTATATTTAAAAAATAAAATAAAATAAAAACTCCCGCAAAACAGAATAAACAGTAGAATTTCTTTTTTAATTACCTGCTGGCCAACTCATTTTTAAATTTAGTCGAATTCCAAATATTACATCTTCAAACAAAATGAGAACTATTAGAAAACATTCATTTAAACTTTTTTTTTTTTTTCTGTTGTTTTAATTATTAACCTTTACTTTCAGTTTTATAAGCCCAAAGTTTGTTAATTAATTCAGTATTTCAGAAATTGTCATGATAAACATTTTTTGGTGATGTATTAATAAACTCAGAAATAATAATTGGTAGTAGGAAATTAAAATATATATATATATAAATTAAATAAATTGAAATATTATGTTTATTATTATTATTATTATTTTTTTTTAAGAGCATTTATGTGATTTTTTACTTGCTGGTTTTTATTGAGCTTATGTATCGATGTGTTTAAGCTAAAAATATAAGATTTTTTTTTTTTTTTTTTTTTTTAAAGATAATAATAAACGAGGATTTTGAAAATTTCAGTAAACTTCAGAAATCTGCTGATCACGACCAATTTAAAAATTGAAATTTATGATAAAGTTCAAAGAAGAAAAACATGATAGAACTTACTTCAATGGTGTTATTTTAGAAATGGAGTCTAATGAGATAAAGAAAGTTAATTTTAAGCAAGGTCTAGGTCTTGAAGATAAGTACCTAAATTCTTTTAACTCAATAATATTTGTGCTTAAACACACACACACAGGGAAAAAAAAAAAAAAAAAAAAAAAAAAAAAAAAAAGAATAAATAGACTGAAAATATAAATAAATAAATTACTTTTCTTTACCTAAATTTCTAAACTGTAATAAAAGTCGCAAAATTATTATAGAATTATTCCTATACTAGCAGGCTATGCCCACTTCATTTTAAAAAGAATTCCTTTTGAAAAGAAATTATTAAAAAATAATGATAATAAAAAATTGCTATATTATAAATGTTGCCATACTATAAATTTTATATGTGCGTTTTTATTACATTATTTATACTCTTTCTTTGCCTTCTTCTATACATTTCATATATCTTATGCAATGACAACCATTTTCAATGCATTATATAATATCAAAATTCTAATTTTAAAATGAAAAAAAAAAAAAAAAAAAAAAAAAATGTACAAAATTTTAAAATTTAAGCAGTCTCTGGTCTCCGGCTGTATGAATTTCTGGGAGTGCACTGTAAAAAGAGAAATAATTTTATGACAGTAACGTGGTCATAAATTAGGCGTAAAAAATGACAAGTGAAAATTGCAATTCACCATGGGTTTGTGCACCTGAGACTGTGAGGCGTATTAACTGATAAAAAGGGGTGAACTGGACACTAATCTCCTTACGTAACTAGTACCCGCCATTTCATTGAATTGAAATTTCCTTTCCACTTGTTTTCCCAATAATTATAGGACAAACCCCTAAATAGCTGGAAAGGGAAGCTTGAATGGGAAAAACAGGGGGGTAGGAAATTTTTTGTCGGCGAAACGGGGGTTACACCTTTTTATCATTATATTATAGACAGACACGAATTGCTTGAAGTGCGCAAGTATCTACAATTTATATTCGATTAAGATAGAAATTGGTAGACACTTTATAGTTTATTATCGCAAGAATCATATAAATTTACATAATTGTAGGATTTGCAGGGTTTTTTTTTTAACCATTATACAAAATAGAATTTTTATACAATGCGGTCTATAGGCTCAAATTTTTTTAAGTTCGCTGAATGTTGTTTAAAAGATAAGAAAAATAGATAAATATTTGATATTGCAAGATTAAGATTTATAGTTCTTTTACAATGATGCACAAAAATATTGGATACATTATGTTCTACGAGTTATATGGTGAAAAATATATTCAAACATCCTATTATAATTTTCCCTTTTGTTTATTTTACGAATTCTCTTACTGTTATTTACTTAAACATCCATTAATTATTTAATGTTCGGAAAATCGAGTGGTGTCACTACAGATTGTTTTAGTCACATCTCTGATTATTTATGAAGAAATGATAAAATTGAGCATGACATTTCATTAGTACTATATATTACGAATATTATTGAAAGCAAATTCTTTTTATGCGAGGATTATATAAAAATTTAATTCTTCTTCTTATTATTATCATTATTATCATTAAATTGAACTCCCTGAGAATTTTAGTTAATTTCATAACACTCTGCGAACATTTTTACTTAACTTAAAATTTAGAATATATATTTAATATCAATATTTAAAGAACTCAAGCCAAGTTCAATATTTTTAAAAAATCTTGTATGTATACATCAGTAACTACTTACAAAACTAGCTGTTGTCTAAAATTAATGGGCATCTTGAATACATAGAAGTTTATAAAATATATTTGCTGTCAGGCCAGGAGGTTCTGAAAATCTTCAAAAGTGAGAAAAAGTGCAAAGTTAATTAGGGGTTGGCGGCCTCCACTATCTGCTTCATTTAAAATCACGTATAGACAGCTCGAAAAATTTAGAATTTGCCATTAAACATGAAATTTATTTATATTATGAAAATTATTTGAATGTTACTTGATGATTTTCTTTTAGATTTTAAAAATCTAAAGAAATTGGTAATTTTCAAAAAAATTAACTATTTATGGTAGTGATGTAGCTCCTTTGACTACTCGGAGAGTCCTAAGTCCGGGTTGAATGTCTTCCGTGGAAGCGCTTCTAAGGTGTTTTAGCCCATAATTACGCGAGTTTCGAAGGAAACCATGAAAGACTCCGAACGGCTAGGTTGACAAGTTGGACCTGGTTTCGAACCTGGCGCCACCCATCTACCAGCTTTGTAAGCAAGTCTTCTTGGACGTTGATGAGGAACGTTTATGAATTGAAAATGTATAAATTATGTGCCCTGGTTTGCTAAATTTCCAGTTCTTTCCGAGATTTTCGTAGGAGACTTATTTCTTCTCACAAGGGAAGTATGAATCAGTAAAATTGCTATTGAAACCAAACCATGTTTAAATTAAAGAGCATGGTTGAAAACATAGGGTACAGTACAAATTTGCTGCAACAACCTCCATGGGGTCGAGATATGACCTCCTAATAGTTTTAGTTATTTCTATAAAAGCCAACAAAACACACGTCGTAATAAGGACGAATGGTGCTGTGGTAGCGTGCTTAACTTCTGATACGGAGGTCCTCGGATCGAGTCCCCGCAAAGGCGTTTTGTATTTAAATTTTTTATTTCAAATAAAGTATTTATTTTTTACATTTTTAATTAAATTAAATCCTTATTTTAAGAGAAAATATTAATTATATTAAGAAGATCTTTTTTTTCCCCCTGTTAATAAATTATTGACCATGAATTTATGAAATATATATTTTTATTTTTTTACTTATAAAAAAGAGAATAATATTTAAAGCTACGAATATAGTTTCTAATTTATAACAGTTATGATTAAAAGTAGAAAAATCATGAAACCATAAGTATTTTTCACAATTAGAACAAGAAATACAATAAAATTTAAGTAAAAAATCATTTTTTAAAGTAAGAAGCTTTTTATTGTGAAGCCCTAAAAAGCATAAAATAAAATGTATTCTGGCAAAGACATGCTACAAAGAAATGAAAGTTTCAACACTAAGAAAATTTTAGAGAAAAATATAGGTACTTTCCTTTTGCAAGAGATGAAAATTTTTTAATGTTCAAAATATTTTTAAAATCTTTCGAGACCAATATTCTTAGTTATTAGTTTTTGTAAAATCATTCATTAGGCCAGAAATCTCAAATGTCTCGAAAGCTTTTTAAAATATTTTGAACATTAAAAAATTTTCATCTCTTGCAAAAGGAAAGTACCTATATTTTTCTCTAAAAATTTCTTAGTGTTGAAACTTTCATTTCTTTGTAGCATGTCTTTGCCAGAATACATTTTATTTTATGCTTTTTAGGGCTTCACAATAAAAAGCTTCTTACTTTAAAAAATGATTTTTTACTTAAATTTTATTTTGTGCTTTTTAGTTACAAAAAAGGAAAAAGCTTCTTAAGAAAACTAATTAAAATTTCTTAGGATATTTTGTAAACAACGGAAGATTTTCATTTATGAATTGACATATTTTTTCTATTATTTATCTGCAAAAAAAAAGTACTATATCGTCTTTCGAGGACCGAATCCTGGACCATCGCGTTATCAGCATGACGCTCTAACCAAAAGTCTAAGAACTGTCAAGAAAAATCATAGAACATTCTAGAAAAATCTAAAAAATACTTATACAAAAGAAATATTGTTCTCAAATGCTTCTTAATATATTTGGAATATTTAAAATTTTTCATGTTTCGCAAAAGTGAAATATCTATATTTTTCTTTAAAATTTTCTTGTTGCTGAAACTTTTATGATTTTATAGCATGTCTCTGCAAGAATAAATTTTAATTTTAGGCTTTTTAGGGCTTCACAATAATAAAAAACTTCCAGTGTATTTTTATTTATTTATTTACTTACTTATATTTTTATTTAATTATTTATTTTTACTTTTACTGAAATTTTTATTTTGTGTGTTTAGTAACTCAAAAAGAAGTTTCTTTAAAAATCTATCAAAATTCCTTAGGACACTGTGTAGGCAACGAATGATTTTCTTTTATCAATTGACACTTTTTCTATTAATTATTTGCAAAAAATAACACCTCGGCCCGGCGAGGATCGAACACACGACTCTCGCACTATCAACATGACGCTGCAATCAGCTGATTCATTAAAAGATATAATGAGTTGCGTACATTTTTTTTTTTTTTAATATATATATATAATGGAAGCGTCTTGGTTTTTTAACGTGACAAAAAGCCGATGACAAATCCAATTTCATATAATAGTAATATATAATATACATATATACATATAAAGCTTCTAAAAATATTTTTTTTATGTATTTTTTACTTAAAACATTTTATTTTGTGCACACAAAACATTTTATCTAAAATGTTTTGTGTTTTCCAATATCTAAATAAATAAATTAAAAAAAAAAAAAAAAAAAAAGCCTCTTAAAAAACTCCTCAAAAAATTCTTAGTGTAAGCAACAAAAAATTTTCTTGTATCAATTGACACATTTTCTACTAATTATCTGCAAAAATTAACACGCTGGACCGTCCGGGGACCGAACTTATGACCACCGTGCTACTAACGGGACGCTCTTACCAACTGAGCCACAGAACGACAAACGGAATAGCTTATATTTACTTTAAAATGAAGGCGCCTTGTTTACTAGCGTGACACGAAGACACGATGACCAAGTCAATTTCAATTAAAAACCTTCTAAAAAGATTGATCACAATTATTTGAATAACAATTTTGTTCACCTTCAAGTATTGTTCATCACGAACATTTTGTTAAATATTTGGCTTTTCGTCGAGATTACTAGATTTGTAAAATCCATATTTACCCAGAATTTGAATTTTTTGAGATGTAAACTAAGTATAAATTAGTAAAATCATTTTGAGAAATTTGTCATAGTGTTCAAAATTATTATCAGTTCTTCCGACACCACTAAATTTGACAGTTGTTAAATCAAACATTTGAAATAAAAGTTAAATGCGACATCGAATAGTTAAGCAACAGCTGTTGTTCATTCAGGATTTTTTATGCAAAAAATTGCATGAATAAATAATACAGTTGAGAGCAGACGATTAACTCTTGATACTAATGTCGTCGTTAAAAAACAGTAATTAGAAATTTTCATAAAACATAATCATTCACAAAATTTTATCGGAATATAATCATTAACAAAATCTTACCTAAATGAAATATGAAAGTATTTCCCGTTTTCTTTAAATTTAATAAATAAATTGGTTAAAAATTAAAAAAAAATTATTACATTGCCCGCGCTGAAAAAAAAAAAAAAACTTGTTTTAATATAATTAATATTTTCTCTTAAAATAAGAATTTAATTTAATTAAAAATGTAAAAAACAAATATTTTAGTTGAAATAAAAAATTAAAATACAAAACGCCCTTGCGGGGACTCGATCCAAGGACCGCCGCACAAGAAGTCAAGCACGCTACCACAGCACCATTCGTTCTCATTACGACCTCTGTTTTGTTGGCTTTCATAGAAATAACTGTCACAAAACAACATTAAATTGACATTTGTGTGACCGATATTTTTCATTTTAATCAAGAATTGTCTTAAAGACTATCACTTATCCCGAATAATATTCAATGTACATGTAGAGAGAAAATATGCAGCACACCCAGTTAAAGGAAGAAATAAAACTGTCCACTCATCATTTTATGGAACTCCGTCCTGCTCGATTTCAATCTCTCATGTAGATGTAATGCTGCTTTCTGTGAATATGTAGCTCTAACTTAGCAGGGCGTTTGAAAACGCTCTTATATATTTTATATTACACATTTATTATAAAAGATCTGTATTTATTCAAGAAAATTAAAGTTGCATAAAAAAAGGGAAAAAGGAATCCTAAAATCAATCATAATTTACACAACTAAACTAATAGTTTAAAATGTTTATAAGTTTATTTTCAGCTTGATCGTGAATCAAGATTGTGCCTATCTAATGGATTAAACAATTAATTGGACGCATGGTGTACCAGTGCTGTTTGTCTTATCCAGGTAAGTGAAATCTTACCTATTCATTATTAATATTATTTAATATAAATAAAAAATTATACAAGCGCTCTATATCAACAAAATATATATATATAATTTTATAAGAGATGCTAATAATTAAGACAGCGCAATAATTTGCACTACCGAGAATGCAGTATTAAATTTAGTTATTTTAAATGAGATTATGAGACCGATTCTCTTAATTAAAGGGTCTCATAAATAATAAATAAAGAGCGCAACGACGAATAAAATTACAGCACTGGGACTTAAAAAGAAAGAAATTATGAAATATAATTAATCTATGTGTTTGAAGAAATTCAATTAAGCATATATATATATATATATACAAATAATATAAGTGTGAATTATTATATACTGAAATCAACTGGTATGTGTTCATAACTAAACATAAAAATTTTATAACTGATAGATATTGATAAACACTCAGTAAATTTGCTCTGTTTGAATACTATTATAAATATACGCAGTATATTATAATATATAATAGAAATTTCGATAAATTAAATAAATAACAAAAATGGCAGCATCCGCAAAGGAAACAACATACGTCGAGAAATTAGATGCTAATAATTACGACAGCTGGAAGTTTAAAATAGAAATGCTCCTCACGAAGGAGGATCTCTTCCAGGTTATTATAGAAGCGCCCCCAAACCCGGTAACCGATGAATGGCGATCTAAAGATCGCAAAGCGCGCGCCATAATTAATTTAGCTATAGAAGATACACAGATAGTGCATGTAAAACACCTGTCCACAGCCAGGGAAACATGGGATGCACTTAAAAATATACAGGAGAGGACAAATCTGAGCAGCAAATTATTCTTACTCAGAAAATTATATTCCACCAAACTAGCAGAAGGGGGAAATCTGATAGAACACATAGCTAGTATTTATAAGTTAAGGGACAAATTGTTAGCGATAGGAGAAAAAATAAATGAGCAACACTTATCAGCGTTAATGTTGTGCTCGCTACCTCCTAGTTATGATACCCTGATAACGGCTATCGAAGCCAGAAATGACGAAGAACTTACACCAGAATACATTAAAAATAAATTGTTTGACGAATATATTAAAAGGACAGAAAATCACCAAACAAAAGGTGAAAACGCGTATAAAACTCAAATTAAGCGTAAAACACCACCAAGTAAACATTGCAATTTTTGCGGAAAGAATTCACACACCCGTAACGAATGCTGGCATTTAAACGCCAGACCAAATCATAACCAAAGAAGTTATAATAATTTTCATAACAGCGGTAACAATCCCAGCAAGTACAAAAACAAAAATAAAACGCAACTCATAAAGGAAACTGAAAACAAATTAAAGAATCTTACATTTATCATTGATAAAACTGAGCATAACTCATGGATAGTCGACAGTGGGAGTAGCAGGCATATCTGCAACGACATAAACCAATTTACAAATCTGAAAGACAACGAAAAGGTTAGTGTTATGCTAGCGAACGGGCACTCCGTAGTCTCACAGGGTTGCGGCGACGTAAATCTTAAAGTGATTAACTCGGATAAGGAAATAAACAATATTACTTTAAAAGAGGTTTTATACATACCCAATATAGCCACAAATCTAATATCGGTAAAGAAAGCAACAGAGAATGGTTGTGTTGCCATATTTAAAAATCATGAATGTAAAATCAAATTCGGGAATAAAACTTATATAGAGGCGAACTTGACAGATAATTTATATGAACTACAAACGAGCGAAAAATTTTCCGAAAGTGTAAATATTGTAGAATCTTGCGAAAACAAGAATTGTATTAAATTGTGGCATGAAAGATTAGGGCATAAAAATCTACAACAAATAAAAGAACTCGTCGACAAAAATATGGCAACCGGAATAGAGCTAAGTAAATGTAAACACAACACAGAATGCGAAATCTGTATCATTTCAAAATTGGAGGATGACACATATCCGAAAAGGGCAACTTTCAGGGCAGAAAAACCATTAGATCTAGTTGTTTCAGATGTTTGCGGACCCTTTCAAACTTCCACAATAGGAGGGAAAAATTATTTTTTAACATTTATCGACGACTACAGTGGTTTCACATTTACATACTTATTGCGAAATAAAAGTGAGGTGTTTGATAAATTTAAACAATATTATGCGTTGACTTTAAACAATTTCGGCAGGAAAATAAAAATATTGCGTACCGATAACGGCGGAGAGTATACAAGCAATGAATTTGAAAACTTTCTCGCGAATGAAGGAATCGAACACCAATTAACAGTACCGCATTGTTCTCCTCAAAATGGTGTGGCGGAGAGAAAAAATAGAACATTGGTTGAAATGACCAGATGTTTGTTAAGACAAAGCAGCTTGCCTAATAAATTTTGGGGTGAAGCCCTTATGACTGCTAATTACCTACAGAATAGATTGCCAACGAGTGCATGCGATAAAACACCATATGAAAAATGGAATGGAAATAAACCAAATCTCTCGCATATAAAATCATTTGGTTGTAAGGCATATGTGTATACTCACAAAACCACAAGAGGGAAGCTAGACAACAGGGCAAAGGAAGGAATACTTGTTGGTTATGACCTTAGAAGCAAAGGTTATAGAGTATTTATAGATAATAATATTAGGATATGTAGAACCGTAAAATTCGTTGAAACAAAAACAAAGGATAATAATTTTGAGTATATCGATAATGAACTGTTAGAGACAAACAATAATACAAATGAAGGGAATTCTAGCGAAACAAACGATCATAAAAATAACTTCCCGGTAATATTAAATGAAATAAATCAAAATTCGGACCAAACTGAGGATGTTAATCATGACATGACAGATCGAACAATTCCGAGAAGGTCGGAAAGAGCTAACAAAGGTGTTCCACCTGACAGATTTGCTTTAATGACAAATACTATGAACGTAAACGAACCCAAAACCTTCAAGGAAATATTGCAGATACAAAATTCCATAGAAAGGGAAAATTGGCTAAAAGCAGCCAAAGACGAAATTGCTTCTTTAAACGAAAATAATACATGGGAATTAGTAGACCCTCCCCCTAACACACACATAGTAGGCTCAAAATGGGCATTCAAGGCGAAATATAATGATAAGGGTGAAATCCAAAAATATAAAGCCAGGCTTGTCGCCAAAGGCTTTAGCCAAAAGTATGGGGTAGATTATGACGAGACGTTCGCCCCGGTGGCGTCTCATACGACAATTAGATCTTTTCTTGTAATGGCCCTATATAAAAACTTAGAATTAAACCACTTGGATGTAAAAACCGCGTTTTTACACGGTGAGCTCGAAGAAACAATTTACATGCAACAACCGGAGGGATTCATAAATCCCGGTGAAGAACATAAAGTCTGTAAATTACACAAAGCCATCTACGGGCTGAAACAGTCAGCCAGGGCTTGGAACTCTAAAATAAACGAAACATTAACAAAGTTGAATTTTACACAAAGTTCCACTGACAAATGCCTATACAAAAAGAACGCCAATAATAAAACCGTCTACATACTATACGATATATTAATTGCTGGAACCAAACATGATATAAACAATATAATAGAAGAACTTAGGCGTGAATATAGTATTACCAACCTCGGGAGCGTTACTAATTATCTGGGAATAAATATAACACGACCAGACAGCAATACTTTGTTAATAGATCAGTCAAACAAGATTAAACAATTAGTAAATAAATTTAATTTAGAAAATGCGAAACCCACTAATACTCCCATAGATACAAATTACTTAAAGAATTACAAGAATGAAAATTATTTAACTGACAATACTGATTATAGAAAAGCAGTAGGGGCACTTCTATATATAGCCACTGTCAGCAGACCAGACATCAGTGCTGCCGTCAACTTTCTATCCCGTCACAATGAACACCCTAGAGTGTGTGACTGGGAAAGTACTAAGAAAGTTATAAAGTACCTCAAGAATACAATTAATTTAAAGTTAAAATATGACAATGAACATCCTGCTATACTAACCGCATATGCGGACGCTGACTATGCAAACGACCCCAGGACAGAAAGTCTATTACCGGAAATATATTTTTTATTGGGAATAATCCCATCTATTGGTACTCTAAAAAACAAAAATGTGTCAGCCAATCTACCGCAGAAGCGGAATATATAGCAGCAGGATGCGCTGCGCAAGAAAGCCTGTGGATAATCAGACTTTTAAATGACTTAGATCTAAATCAAATAAAACCAATCACAATTTATGAAGATAACCAATCAGCGATTAAATTAATTGAATCTGACAAATATCAAGCGCGGACAAAACATATCGACGTCAAATTTCATCTAATCAAAGAATTGTATGAAGAAGGAACCATCAGACTACAATACATCCCCAGCAACGAAATGATTGCCGACATCTTTACAAAACCCCTACCAGGGCCGGCTTTTAAAACTTTAAGAAACAAACTAAATTTAGGAGAACATTGAAAATACCGGTCAAGTAGGGGTGTCACAAAACAACATTAAATTGACATTTGTGTCCGATATTTTTCATTTTAATCAAGAATTGTCTTAAAGACTATCACTTATCCCGAATAATATTCAATGTACATGTAGAGAGAAAATATGCAGCACACCCAGTTAAAGGAAGAAATAAAACTGTCCACTCATCATTTTATGGAACTCCGTCCTGCTCGATTTCAATCTCTCATGTAGATGTAATGCTGCTTTCTGTGAATATGTAGCTCTAACTTAGCAGGGCGTTTGAAAACGCTCTTATATATTTTATATTACACATTTATTATAAAAGATCTGTATTTATTCAAGAAAATTAAAGTTGCATAAAAAAAGGGAAAAAGGAATCCTAAAATCAATCATAATTTACACAACTAAACTAATAGTTTAAAATGTTTATAAGTTTATTTTCAGCTTGATCGTGAATCAAGATTGTGCCTATCTAATGGATTAAACAATTAATTGGACGCATGGTGTACCAGTGCTGTTTGTCTTATCCAGGTAAGTGAAATCTTACCTATTCATTATTAATATTATTTAATATAAATAAAAAATTATACAAGCGCTCTATATCAACAAAATATATATATATATAATTTTATAAGAGATGCTAATAATTAAGACAGCGCAATAATTTGCACTACCGAGAATGCAGTATTAAATTTAGTTATTTTAAATGAATAACTAAAATTATTAGGGGGTCATATCTCGCCCCCATGGCGGTTGTTGCAGCAAATTTTACTGTACCCAATGTTTTCGAACATGCTCTTTAATTTAAGCTTGGTCTGGTTTCAATAGCAATTTTGCTGATTCACACTTCCCTTGTCAGACTTATTAGTTATTAAGTATATATTTACGTTACTTACAGTTTACAATGTATACGATTATAGAATACTTAAAACAAAACCTTTGTTCTAGTTGGTTACAAGTATAATAGAAGTTGTTCTAAATATGCTTTGATAATACTAACGAACATAATAGTTTCAAAGTTAATAATAATTTTTTGATTTAATACTAGGATACTATAAATACAGTCTTCAGTTATTAAAATTAATGTACCAAAAGTTATTTCATCAGTTTTTCTCAAAAGGAGAAATCTATGACGTCTTTAGATTTAAAATTACCGTTCTATTTTTGATGCTGATATTTTGTTATCACAAAGCTCATTATACAGTTATTTCGATAATGGTTTTAAATTTTCCATTAGCAACACTTTCGCGGTTTCATAATAGGACAATTTATTGCATTTCAATTTTGAAAAGGCCGTATTTCATATTAATACTTCCTTAAATAGAGAGATTGTGAAAGAAACTGCGTCAAGGAACTATCCGTTAGAAAGATAAATCTAATATCATATTTAAAAAACTAATTTAACCCTAATTTAAGCACCCATTATATGAAGGGATTATTTTTTCTTTTTTAGCACCAAAGGCTAAAATGATGAGTGGGAAGGGTATAATTTTTATTTTGGGACTTAAATTTTATTAATTTAAGTATTAATCAGCTGTATTAATCGGATCTGAATAAACTCCAAACGTACTGTTGGTAGGAAAATTATTGGAGCGCACATCCACATTTTTCATTTTTTTTTTTTTTTTTTTTTTTTTTTCAGTTTGATCGCTAATTTTTTTCTCCAACTTATTTTTTTTATAAACTACATAAAGACTAACATCATGACTCGATAAATATTTACTTAACTAAAAAATATTAGGTGCACATCTTTTAAATACGAGTTATTGCTAGCGCTTCAATAATTTTGTTGCCGACTGTATACTATATACTAAATCATGAGCCGAGGATTACGTGGAAAAAAAAATTAAGTAAAAAATCATTTTTCAAAATTAGAAGCTTTTTATTGTGAAGCCCTAAAAAGCAAAAAATAAAAAAAAATATTGAGGTAAAGACATGCTATAAAGAAATGAAAATTTTAACACTTATGAAATTTTAGAAAAAAAATATAGATAGTCCCCTTTTGCAAGAGATGAAAATTTTTAAATATTCAAAATGTTTTAAAAAGCATTCGAGACTATTATTCTTAGTTGTTAGTTTTTTGTATAACTATTCGTTAAGCCATAAATTTCAAAGGTCTCGAAAGCTTTTTAAAATATTTTGAATATATAAAATTTTTCAACTCTTGCAAAATGGAACTATCTATTTTTTTTTTTTTTTTTCTAAAATTTCATTAGTGTTAAATTTTTCATTTCTTTATAGCATGTCTTTACCTCAATTTTTTTTTTATTTTATGCTTTTTAGGGCTTCACAATAAAAAGCTTCTAATTTTAAAAAAGGATTTTTTACTTAAATTTTTATTTTGTGCTTTTTAGTTATAAATAAAGCTTCTTAAAAATCTAATCAAAATTTCTTAGGATACTATGTAGACAACTAAAGATTTTCTTTTAGATAGTGACTTTTTTTTTTTTTTTTGATTATCTGAAAAAAAATAGCATGTCGGCCTTCGAGAATCGAACAAACGTCATCAGCATGGCATTCTACCCAAAAGTCAAGGAACAACCATAAAAAGTTATATAACATGCTAGAAAAATCTAAGTAATGCAAAAAATATTGTTCTTGAATGCTTTTCGAAATACTTTGTATATTTAAAAATTTTCATCTCGTGTAAAAGTGAAATATCTACATCCTTCTTTAAAATTTTCTTATTTTTGGAACTTTTATTTTTTATGGCATGTCTCTGCAAAAGTAAAATTTTATTTTATGCTTTTTAAGGATCCCCAACAAAAAATTTTCAGCTTTTTTTTTTTTTTTTTTTTTTTTTTTGTTATTCATTTTAGTTACTAAAAAAAAGCTTCTTAAAAAAACTAATCAAAATTTCTTCGGATACTGTGTAGACCATGAAAGGTTTTGTTTTTAACAAATGACATCTTTTTTATTAATTATCTATAAAAAAGTAACACGTCGGCCTTTGAAGACCGAACCCACCCACCACCATCGCGTTATCAACATGACGCTTTAACAACTGAACCATTGAATGACGTAAAAATTCCTTATATTTACTTGGAAGCGCTATATATATATATATATATATATATATATATATATATATAGCATGACACGAAGATGCGATGACAAAATCCAATTTTAAATATTTATTTATGTATTTTTTACTTAAAACTTTCTACTTGGTGCTTTTTTTTTACTTCAAAAATATTTTGTGATTTTTAATATCTAAAAAAAAAAAAAAAAAAAAGTTTCTTAAGATAACTCCTCAAAAAATTCGCAGGATACTGTGTAAGCAACAAAAGACTTTCTTGCATCAATTCAAACCTTTTCTGATAATCAACCTAAAAAATTAACACGCCGGACCTTCCGAGGACCGAACTCTTGATCACCGCGTTACTAACGTGACGTTCTAATCAACTGAGCCACGGAGCGGTGACCGGGATAGCTTATATTTACTTTAATTGTTTACTAGCGTGACACGAAGACATGATGGCAAAGTCAATTTCATATAAAAAGCTCCTAAAAAATTTGGTTTACATTTCGTCAGCAGAGCGGCAAAACAGGTGTAAATAAATAAGATGCAAAAACGAATTTCGTTATAAAAACGACTTTTGTCGTTAGTCATGCCCGTAATGACCATTCTGGTGGACCAAAAGGAACGCCTGTTACTTGTTTTCATAACGAAACTCGTTTGGTCACAAAATACCATCCACTACATAAACAGTTCGACAGCATCGAGTGCTACAAACATCAATAGTGTACCTACTGGTGAAATGAAATATATATAAGGCAATTTTTAATTAATAATAATAATAATAAATTCTGAGACAGAATTTAATTTTGTATGACAGGACAATTTTGTAGATTACAAATTATATGCAAGTCCTTTGAATCATGATTTCTAATTTGTTATTTCTTATTTATGCGTTTATTTTTTATTTATTTAACTGTAGGAATTGGGGGGAAATACTCTGAAGGAGTTTCTTCACATATTTTGGTTTTATTTTTATTTCCAAATAAATTTAATAAATAAATATTAGATTTTCAATAAATAAAATTTCTACGAAAATCTAAATTAGCCTTTATATTTAAACACGTTTGTCTCTCTATAAATAAATATCTTAATTTTAATAATATTTTACCTATTGATCTATTAAATAAATATGTTCAGAATAAAAACGTATTCTTTAAAATTAATAATTTATTCCTAGTAATTTAAATGCACTTTTTATTAAATAACGGTCTTTCAGAATAGCAAATCTTCCAAAGCTAAATCGTTTTATAAAATAAAACAAAAAAATATTATTTTTATGTATTAACAGTTGCTTATCCATAAATTACAATTCACGCTTTTAAGTTGCGCAAGTTTCTTTTATTATAGCTAGGTTGGGCAATAATTCCGTTGTAACATCATTAAAGGGTAATTTATATATTCTTAATGACAGGTTGTAGACTTCATGTCTACTTAGAAACAGACGAATTTTATGGCGTGAGAATTGGCTTACTGATTGGCATAAATTTTTATTACGAACTCTCTAAATTCAAAATATTTATATTAAATTATTCGAGAGACAAAGGAATGTATTTGGCTATGAAATTGGCAATATTTTTCTAACTCTTGGCGCATTTCGCGATATCTGCTTGGACTGTCAGAACTCCAGCCGTTGCATTCTTGAATCTCTTGGCCTATTTGTACTCCCACTAAAAAAGAATGTTCAATTGCTCTATGAAAACTCTCCAAAATAAAATTATATTATATAGTGTCACTTAGTCTGTTTTACTTTATCGGCCATCCTTTTACAGAAATTTGAACCTGGACTCTGTTATATAAAGACTATTACTAGAATTCATGAATTCAACTTGATAAATACTTTACTCCATGATTTTGAATCCAATTTTCCACAAAAAGCTTCAGTTAATAAAAATAACGCCAGAAGGAATTCATGACGGTTACGTGGGAGTTGCGCTGGTGGTACTTGCGCACGGTGGGATTTGCACCCTCTTCCTGCTTCCCTATACTTCTCCCTTCTAAATTCTTAGAAGAAAAAAATTATGCAATGTCGTTTTACTGACCGAGTGGGATTTGCGCTCAAACATAAATAGCAACATCCCCTCTTTCTTTCATATACATATGCACCCATATTAGTTGACTGTTATTACAGGGTGACAAGAAATAACTTGGACACACATGATACATTATAACTTTAATGCTAATGAAAATATTACGACCAAACTTCAATGAATATGAATACATTATTTTGTCTATTATATTTACAAATTTTCAAACTGGCTGCCTTTAGCCTTAATACAGAGCTTTAAACGTATCACAAAATTTTCGGCTATGGGCCGCAACTCACTTACTGACATTTTATCCTATTCCTTACATAAGAATTCCTTTAGGGATGCCAAAGTTTTATGAGATTTAGCACACACCCTTGGCTCTAAAATGGACCAAACAGAATAATCCATTGGGTTCAAATCTGGGGAATACGGTTTCTATTCTTAAGCTCCAACGAAGTCAGCAAAATTTGTCTTGCACCAAACTTGAGTGATTTTAACTCTGTGTGCAGGTGCGGAATCCTGTTGGAAGGTACATCTTTTGTTTCCAAAGAACTTTTGCGACCAAGGTAAGACAACATCTTCCAAAATGAGTTTGCGATAGTGGTAGTTACAGATATTTGGTTTGAAACTTCGTCCAAGTTATTTCTTGTCACCCTGTAAAAACCACAAATTAAAGTTTTTTTTTTTTTTTTTTTTTTTTTTTTAATCAAAATATTTTTAAAATAACGTTAGAAGTAGTTTTTATTTATTTTTAATTCATGTGGACCGAATTTCCATAGAAAGGGCTACACCTAACGCATGAAAATCCTTAATTAAAAGACATACTAATAAACATAACAGGCCAAGAAGGTTTTAATGAAGATTTTTTATTTTTTAAATAAAGGAGAATTAGATTTTTTTTTTCATTGTTTAAATATATTTTGTACTTTTTGTATTTCATATACAGTAGAGAAAGTATTATTTTGTGTCTGAATTTTTAAAATTGAGTTTTTCCTGTAATTACATGTGTTGAGGTCCCTTGAATAATCATCCACCAACGACCGAGTGGTTCTGTGCTCAAAGTTGGTAGATGAGAAGTGCCGGATTCGATCCCAGGTCACGCTCATCGACCCAGCAGTTCGGAGTTTTCGTGGTTTTCTCAGAAACTCGCATAAATACGGGCTAGGACTCTTTAAACAAAAGTAGTGTAAAAAGGGTGATTCTGCGCCACGGTGGTGGCGCGGTGGCGCGCTGTGGCGCGCGCGCCACCACCCTGTTGGAGCGCGCCTCCGCGCCTCCACCGTGTCGCAGAATACACCCTTTTTACACTACTTAGTCATCATCTTGGACGAAGGGGGTGTTGCCACCGGAAGAATAGAAACTGTGTGTTGCCACCGGAAGAATAGAAACTTTTAGAGCGTTGCCACCGGAAGAATAGAAACTTTGACTATCATCTTGGATGAGGTTTGGTGGTGCCATCTATAGGGAATTTTGTAAAATTTAGGTGTTGCCACCTGAAGAATAGAAACTTTTGGAGAGTTGTCATTTGAGGATTATAAATTGATTACAGAATTAAATAGAAATTTTCCTATGTATTTCAGGGAATTTGACAAAATGAAACAAAGGTTGATGAGTACTATATAATTAAAAACAGGGTATAGACTTTAAAATTTAGGTGTTGCCATTGGAAGAGTATAAATAATTTCCGGTGGGACTTAACATTTTTGAATGACTGAAGTTAATTAACATCAGTAACAATTTATGAGTATTTTAGAAACTTAGCATTTTTAGAGATTAAAAATATATTGTGTTAAGATAATAAATAAGGAATTTAAATAGGAGTTCATACTTTTAGTGACATCATTACAAATTTATATTACGAAATTTTTACAGAATTAAATAGAAATTTTCGTATTTTGTGGATTAACACATAGATTTAAAAGCAAAACAAATAATAAATAATTTAACATTCATTAAAAATGTAAGACACTTAAAAATTCTAACTTTATTTTAACACTAAATAAGTTTCACTTTTTAAATTTATTTAGACTATCTTAGAAATAATATTATTACATTCGTTAAAAATTGAACCCACATGCACTTTAAAAAATTACTATCATATAAATTAAACTAAATATAATAAAAATTATGTAAATTAAACTTTATATTCTCACTAAATAAGTTTAACATTTCTTTAAACTCTATCTTACATTCGTTAAAAATTTAACAGAAGTTTTTAATCAGTTAATAAATTTTGTATACAGTTATGTTATATAAACTTAATATAATAAAAATTATATAAAACACATACTGTTATTTAAGCTCTAACTTTGAAATACTATTTTTACATTCTTTAAAAATTGAACACGCATACACTTTAAAAAATTACTATCATATAAATTAAACTAAATATAATAAAAATTATGTAAATTAAACTTTATATTCTCACTAAATAAGTTTAACATTTCTTTAAACTCTATCTTACATTCATTAAAAATTTAACAGAAGTTTTTAATCAGTTAATAAATTTTGTATACAGTTATGTTATATAAACTAAATATGATAAAAATTATATAAAACACATACTGTTATTTAACCTCTAACTTTGAAATACTATTTTTACATTCTTTAAAAATTGAACACACATACACTTTAAAAAATGACTATCATATAAATGAAACTAAATATAATAAAACACGTACTGTTATTTATGCTATAACTAAACAAATACGGTAAACAAAAGTTTCAAAATCAGTAAATGATGATATATATGTTATAAATTAAACTGAATACAATAAAAATTATTTAAATTAAACTAAATATAATAAAAATTATATAAATTAAACTTTATATTCTCACTAAATAAGTTTCACACTTATTTAAACTCAAACTTACATTCGTTAAAAATTGAACACATGCACTTTAAAAAATGACTATCATATAAATTTAAAAAAAATTACTATCATATAATAATATTAATTAAAAAAATGCATACAAAGATATATAGTAAAATTATAAATTTAAAAAATGAAAAAAAAAATACTATCATATAATAATATTAATTAAAAAAAATACTATCATATAATAATATTAATTAAAAAAATTACTATTATATAATAATATAAATTAAAAAAATTAATTTCATATAATAATATAAATTAAAAAAATTACTTTCATATAAAAATATTAATTAAAAAAATGCATACAAAGATATACAGTAAAGTTATAAAATAAAAAATAAAATAAATAAAAATAAAAATAAAATAAAAATGACTATCCTATAATAATATTAATTTAAAAATACATACAATGTTTAAAATCAACAATTAAATTTTATATACATTATAATTAACTAAACTTTATGCTGTTACTATTAAATAAATTTATCCTAACACGAAAATCTTACATAAATTTTATAAGCAAAAAAGCTATAAGTACATGAATATGTTATTTAAATTAAACATTATATTGATACTACACAAATATTATTTAACATTTATTCGAGTTTAACTCTGTAATATAATTTAAACTATCTTAGTTGATTTAAATGAAACAGGTAAATACTTTTAAACTTGAACTAATAAAAATAAGTTCTTTTTATAAAATAATTGATATAAACTATAATAATAAAAAGGATTAGTTATATTTAAAAACTATCAGTTACTAAAAGTTATTTTATATTAAACATTTCGAAATAAATTGCATAAAAATTCAATGCATCATTTTAAATGAAAATAAACAGTTTCCTTAAAAAACAGATAATACGGAATATTCTATGAGTCAGTTATCACCTGCAACGGAAAACCCCTACAGCTGATGAATAATATGTTATATACGCTGGCGAGCCATGCCTATTAGTAATCCACACTATCTCATATAAAGATTAAGTTAAAATCATTAAAACAATACAGCGAATAATTTGGAAAATGCAATAATTTTTTCACAAAGCATATCATACAATGAGTTTAAACGATTATCACCTATCTATCACTTAAACGGTATTGAAATAAATAAATACATATAAAAGTAAGTTATAGTTAAAAAATAAAAATTTCGTTTGTGAAAGGAGTTTTATATATTGCAAAAATTAGTTTTACTCAAATAATTTCTAAACATACACAAGTTAAATGGAAACTTTTCTAGGTTTCATTTAAGCAATAACTTTCCATGTGTGAAAGTAGTTTTATTTATGCAAAATTTAGTTTTATATAAACAAAAAAATTTATAGTGTAACAATAAAAATAGTTTATAGTATAACAATAAAAAATTCCTTATAAGTAAATACCAAAAAAAAAATATTTTTTAAATTAATTTCTCTCTCTTCAATAAAACAATAAAAATTTCTTATATAACTTTCGTAAAGTTTTAATAAAATTTCTATTATAAACAAATTTTTTTTATGATATAAACAAATAATTTTATTAGAATATACATATTAAGTTTATTAAATTATCAAATAGTAATAATAAATTATGAAACTTACTTAAAATTGATGAAATTTCCCTTAGTGAAATGCAACCTTCATTCACACACAAATGCGAGAAACTGTTTATCGCCACACGTTGACTCATACAGATAAGAATGTTGATTCATGCTTATCTTAGTAGAATGTTGTTAGAGTTCTGTGTTTTCAGAGTAATATGAAATAGTTTATAGAGATCATTTATTTAATATCAGTTGTAAACTACATTTAAATAATGCAATAAGAGTTGAACTCTGCAATTAACCTATTAAAATATTGAAATTTTTTTAATTTTTTTTATTTAATTTTACTTTTTTTAATTATGCTAAGAAAATAATGAGATCAAAACAGAATTATTTTACGATAAGACATCCTTTTTCATTCAATAAAATGTAACTATAATTTTTAATGAAAGGTTTTAAAATCACTTAATAGGATAAAATTAAAAACAGAAATCTTATTATTTTTTCTAGTTATAAAACTAAGTAATAAACTATCTATAAATAATCATATAGCAAGCGAGATTTTTGTATAATAACTATATATTATTTTAAGATATACATTACATCGCAGGGTAAAATTTTCAACTTATTTATACGGATTGAAGTAATAAAACTTAATCATTTGCATAACCGCTAAATTTTATAAGTTGGATATATGATTTAAAATACTAAACAATAATCCTTGTGAGAAAATTGGGATAACACTTTCACAGAAAGAAATTGTCCTTTACAATAAGATTTGCTTAGAATGTCTAAGTGAAAATAACTTACCGTGAGTCATGCAGTTGTATTCGAATTTATTGTTTTTAGTTAATGAAACTTCTAATGAGAGAATTATTTTTACTAGCACATAAATGTAAATTTTTATATTATTCCTATATAGATAAAATTTTAAATAATTCATTAAGTGTTAAACTTTGCATTTAATCGATTAAATAAAGTTTTCCTAAAATATAAGTGTAATTTTTTAATGAATCGTTTTGAAATCACTTTAACTTTATAAGAAAAAACTAAAAAGAGGTTTTTAAATTACTTAATAGGATAAAATTAAAAATCTTATTGTTTTTAGCAATTATTTTATCTAGTTATAAACTATATATTATTTTAATATAGGCCTTATAGTTAAGTCAGTTTTAGAGAAAACCAAGAAAAAATCCCAACGCGCAGGTTGATGAGTTGGAATATTCTATTATACTTAAAGAATCCAGGTACGGAAAAACCGAAATACATTATGCGGAAAAACAGGCGGGATTTTTGGTTAAAACTTCAAAGCAGTGGACGGTAAACATAACACACCGTGAAACAACCTACTCCCACGACAGCCAAACTAAGAATGAAGAGAAACGTTGAGTTGTAACACCTTATCTACTAGAGATAAGGGGGAATTCCCCATGACTCACCCCTCGTTCGTTCATGTACAACATCTTACGAGAAACTTCGTGAAGGATGACTCATCGGTGACGAGTTTGAATAATATGCATAACCGCTAAATAGTATAAATGAGAATCTTTTAATGTGAGTATTATAGTAATGATAAATTTATTTTATAATCGATAACTCATCAGGTTCACACCTTATATAAAACAATACTATATTTAAAAGTTTTACTATACAATAAACATTCACATATGGATATTCCTAAGGTTTATGACTATGCGAGGATCCTATAAGCGAAATGCCTGTGAGTCTTTCTAAGGAATCCTAATCTGTATTTAGGCAGGTTTTAGAGAAAACCAAGAAATACTCCAGTCGACTAGGTTGATAAAATGGATTCGAACCCAACACTTCCCCTTTTACCATAGAATCGTTCACTAATCACAAGGTTAATGAGTCATGCAGTTGTATTAAAACTTATTGATTACATGTCTAAACTTATACCATTAAATATTTAACTGTTGGTTCTATAAGTGGATTGCTCTGTGTGTGAGTCTTTGTAACTTATAGATAAGCGAGTTTTAGTGAAAACCAAGAAAAACTACAAACGGGTAGATTGTTAAGTTGAATTCGAACCTAACATTAAACATAGAATCGTTTGTTCTTCTAAAATCCTTGTAACAACATGTTTATGGACTTTATAAGAAAATGCTTAATAGGGTTTGCATGCGTTAGCTATATTAAACACTTAATTTTTAACATACATTAAGGTTAGTGAATGAGTGACAGGTAATTCATTTAAAACAAAAATATAATAACGGACGATTGAAACAAACGGTTTGCAGTTTTAGAGAAAACCAAGAAAAAATCCCAACGGTAGGTTGATGAGTTGGAATATTCTATTATACTTAAAGAATCCAGGTACGGAAAAACTGAAATACAATACGCGGAAAAACAGGCGATATTTTCGGCTAAAACTTCAAAGCAGTGCACGGTAAACATAACACACCGTAAAACAACCTACTCACACGACGGCCAAACTAAGAATGAAGGGAAACGTTGAGTTGTAACACCTTATCTACTAGAGATAAGGGGGAATTCCCGGAAAAGCTGAGTCACCCCCCGTGGATCTTACGAGAAAGTTCGTGAAGGATGACTCATCGGTGACGAGTTTGAATAATTTGCATAACCGCTAAATGGTATAAGCGAGAATCTTTTAATGTGAGTATTATAGTAATGATAATTTTATTTCATAATCGATAACTCATCAGGTTCACACCTTATATAAAACAATACTATATTTAAAAGTTTTACTGTACAATAAATATTCACATATGGATATTCATAAGGTTTAAGATCGATTAAATAAACGAGAATCCTATAATCGAAATGCACGAGAGTCTTTCTAAGAAATCCTATTGCATATTTAAGCAGGTTTTAGAGAAAACCAAGAAATACTCCAATCGACTAGGTTGATGAAATGGATTCGAACCCAACACTTCCCCTTTTACCGTAGAATCGTTCACTAATCACAAGGTTAATGACTCATGCAGTTGTATTGAAACTTATTGATTACAAGTCTAAACTTATACCATTAAATATTTAACTGTTGGTTCTATAAGTGGATTGCTCTGTGTGCGAGTCTTTGTAACTTATAGTTAAGCGAGTTTTAGTGAAAACCAAGGAAAACTACAAACGGGTTGATTGTTAAGTTGAATTCAAACCTAGCATTAAACATAGAATCGTTTGATCTTCTAAAATACTTGTAACATCATGTTTATGAACTTTATAAGAAAATGCTTAATAGGGTTTTCATGCGTTAGCTATATTAAACACTTAATTTTTAACATACATTAAGGTTAGTGGATGAGTGTCAGGTAATTCATTTAAAACAAAACTATAATAAGGGTCGATTAAAACAAAGGGTTTGTAGGTTATAATTATAGGATAAAACGCTATGTGTTTCGAAAACCCTTCATCAGGATTGCAACAACCGTTTCGAATGATACTCTCCCTTCATCAGATAGACTTAAACTTTTATTTTCACAGTATGAAACAAGATAATAGAGGATTTACACTTATTGAAATCCCAACTTATAAATAATTCGACTTTCACTAAAAATGCAAGTCGCATATACACTTTGAAACAATCAATAAATTTTATATTATCACAATGCATTAAATAAGTTTCCCGTTTAACATTCAAGATGAATTTATTTTTACATTAATTAAGAATTGAACACATATTAATTTTTAAAATGACTATTTTTTAAAAAGTTTTGAAACAGCTAATAAAATTTATAAGCTTTTACAATTAAATAAATTTAGCATATTAGGGAAGTTTTACATCACTCGGTAAAATTTTATATAAGCAATAAAAGTGATACACATTATAATTATAAACTCATAAAATAAATTTCACACTTAACATTTAAACTCTAACCAATCAATCTTAAAGTAATTTTTTATCTTTTGTACATAATCATAAACCTTTCGTTTCTATTGTAAAGTGAAGTATGACTCATGCTTTAATTAAAATCTCTAATCAAAATTATAAGAAAGTAAAGTTTAGGAAACACCTATGTATTATAAGCAAATTAATAAAGTATAAATATTCATGTTTTTCAGTTAAGTAAAAAAGTTATATAATTAGTTTTACAGAGTACTTAAAAAAATAATGTATAATTAAGTTTAAGATTTTTTTTTTTTTTTTTTTCCCTATAATATGTATATATAAATTTTTAGTTAGAAAGTTTTTATTAAAATACAATAATCAAAGTTTTGTACGATATTAATTTACATTGCATCTAAAACTTTAAATATATAGAAACAATTGTACATTTGGTTTTGTCTGAAGCATATATAAATAATAAAATCTTATTCAGTTTAGTTTTTAAAACACCCTAAAGATTTCAGACACACATATTTTTATCTTGTTTAAATAAAATTTTTAAAATGAAACAATATTAATGTTATAAAATAATACACTCAGCATGACTCACCGAGTGTGCTATTCCATCAAATTATTCCGCATACGTGTAATAACATGTCTGACTTAACTATATACTGAATTACCATTATTTCAGAAAAAGTTGGGACTTACCTTAAAACAAATCCTACACCCTTGGCAGACTTGAAGAAAATGAATGATACGAGACATTCTTATCAGAGACGCCAGGTCACGAGGTTAGTGACGTCACGAATGATGTGATTGGCTACGCTCAGTCACGTGATCATGACATCATCCTCTCATCAATGACGTCACCGATTGCTTATCTGCTACCACAACGCGCGGAAATGTCCAGTACGCAGTGAAAAATATTCAAAGTCTACGGGACATTACTCGAAACGATTCCATTGTCTTATACGGTAAATTGAAATATAACACGCGGAAAAAAGATTGACATATACCGGAGAAACTATGCATACTGCCCGATGAAACTAAGCCGCACAGCTAAGTAGATGCTACCAGGATGAGAGTCAAAATCCAACTGAATTCAAACAATATGACAAGGTCTATAAATCTCCCGTGTTGATTAGATGGTTTTGATGAATGGGTTTTCCCCCACACTTAAGCAGAATGGAGAAGTCATAGGTTTTCCCTCACCTATCTCTTAATTAAGTTTCTTAATTAAAATTATGCAAATTATATGTAAGTCTTTCAAATATCTCTTAATTATGTTTTCTAATTAAAATTATGTAAATTTTATGTAAATCTTTCATGTTTATCATATGCCCTCCTAGTTAAAGATTTAATAAACCTATCTTTTATACAACATAAATAAATTTAATTAGTATAATCTGTTTAATGACTCATCAAACGATGACTCATCATAAACATGTCTGAACATGAATCTACTTGAACACTAACATTTTATTGTATATGATTTTGTATTATTGCTTTTTATATTATTCAAACCAAAAGTTATTTTTATTATTATTGTTTACTTATGAGAAACTTAATTTGCATTTATTATGAATAAAAATTTAATTATTAACTAGAAAATCAGTTTACTTATAAGAAACTTAATTTTTCATCAAGTAGTGTTGTTTACTTAATTTCCAACAACGTATATTTTGTGATCCATATAGTAATTATCGCTTATTCAGTAAAATATTAGTGTTCAAGTAGATTCATGTTCAGACATGTTTATGATGAGCCATCGTTTGATGAGTCATCGTTTGATGAGTCATTAAACAGATTATACTTATTAAATTTATTTATGTTGTATAAAAGATAGGTTTATTAAATCTTTAACTAGGAGGGCATATGATAAACATGAAAGATTTACATAAAATTTACATAATTTTAATTAGAAAACATAATTAAGAGATATTTGAAAGACTTACATATAATTTGCATAATTTTAATTAAGAAACTTAATTAAGAGATAGGTGAGGGAAAACCTATGACTTCTCCATTCTGCTTAAGTGTGGGGGAAAACCCATTCATCAAAACCATCTAATCAACACGGGAGATTTATAGACCTTGTCATATTGTTTGAATTCAGTTGGATTTTGACTCTCATCCTGGTAGCATCTACTTAGCTGTGCGGCTTAGTTTCATCGGGCAGTATGCATAGTTTCTCCGGTATATGTCAATCTTTTTTCCGCGTGTTATATTTCAATTTACCGTATAAGACAATGGAATCGTTTCGAGTAATGTCCCGTAGACTTTGAATATTTTTCACTGCGTACTGGACATTTCCGCGCGTTGTGGTAGCAGATAAGCAATCGGTGACGTCATTGATGAGAGGATGATGTCATGATCACGTGACTGAGCGTAGCCAATCACATCATTCGTGACGTCACTAACCTCGTGACCTGGCGTCTCTGATAAGAATGTCTCGTATCATTCATTTTCTTCAAGTCTGCCAAGGGTGTAGGATGTGTTTTAAGGTAAGTCCCAACTTTTTCTGAAATAATGGTAATTCAGTATATAGTTAAGTCAGACATGTTATTACACGTATGCGGAATAATTTGATGGAATAGCACACTCGGTGAGTCATGCTGAGTGTATTATTTTATAACATTAATATTGTTTCATTTTAAAAATTTTATTTAAACAAGATAAAAATATGTGTGTCTGAAATCTTTAGGGTGTTTTAAAAACTAAACTGAATAAGATTTTATTATTTATATATGCTTCAGACAAAACCAAATGTACAATTGTTTCTATATATTTAAAGTTTTAGATGCAATGTAAATTAATATCGTACAAAACTTTGATTATTGTATTTTAATAAAAACTTTCTAACTAAAAATTTATATATACATATTATAGGGAAAAAAAAAAAAAAAAAATCTTAAACTTAATTATACATTATTTTTTTAAGTACTCTGTAAAACTAATTATATAACTTTTTTTCTTAACTGAAAAACATGAATATTTATACTTTATTAATTTGCTTATAATACATAGGTGTTTCCTAAACTTTACTTTCTTATAATTTTGATTAGAGATTTTAATTAAAGCATGAGTCATACTTCACTTTACAATAGAAACGAAAGGTTTATGATTATGTACAAAAGATAAAAAATTACTTTAAGATTGATTGGTTAGAGTTTAAATGTTAAGTGTGAAATTTATTTTATGAGTTTATAATTATAATGTGTATCACTTTTATTGCTTATATAAAATTTTACCGAGTGATGTAAAACTTCCCTAATATGCTAAATTTATTTAATTGTAAAAGCTTATAAATTTTATTAGCTGTTTCAAAACTTTTTAAAAAATAGTCATTTTAAAAATTAATATGTGTTCAATTCTTAATTAATGTAAAAATAAATTCATCTTGAATGTTAAACGGGAAACTTATTTAATGCATTGTGATAATATAAAATTTATTGATTGTTTCAAAGTGTATATGCGACTTGCATTTTTAGTGAAAGTCGAATTATTTATAAGTTGGGATTTCAATAAGTGTAAATCCTCTATTATCTTGTTTCATACTGTGAAAATAAAAGTTTAAGTCTATCTGATGAAGGGAGAGTATCATTCGAAACGGTTGTTGCAATCTTGATGAAGGGTTTTCGAAACACATAACGTTTTATCCTATAATTATAACCTACAAACCCTTTGTTTTAATCGACCCTTATTATAGTTTTGTTTTAAATGAATTACCTGACACTCATCCACTAACCTTAATGTATGTTAAAAATTAAGTGTTTAATATAGCTAACGCATGAAAACCCTATTAAGCATTTTCTTATAAAGTTCATAAACATGTTGTTACAAGTATTTTAGAAGATCAAACGATTCTATGTTTAATGCTAGGTTTGAATTCAACTTAACAATCAACCCGTTTGTAGTTTTCCTTGGTTTTCACTAAAACTCGCTTAACTATAAGTTACAAAGACTCGCACACAGAGCAATCCACTTATTGAACCAACAGTTAAATATTTAATGGTATAAGTTTAGACTTGTAATCAATAAGTTTCAATACAACTGCATGAGTCATTAACCTTGTGATTAGTGAACGATTCTACGGTAAAAGGGGAAGTGTTGGGTTCGAATCCATTTCATCAACCTAGTCGATTGGAGTATTTCTTGGTTTTCTCTAAAACCTGCTTAAATATGCAATAGGATTTCTTAGAAAGACTCTCGTGCATTTCGATTATAGGATTCTCGTTTATTTAATCGATCTTAAACCTTATGAATATCCATATGTGAATATTTATTGTACAGTAAAACTTTTAAATATAGTATTGTTTTATATAAGGTGTGAACCTGATGAGTTATCGATTATGAAATAAAATTATCATTACTATAATACTCACATTAAAAGATTCTCGCTTATACCATTTAGCGGTTATGCAAATTATTCAAACTCGTCACCGATGAGTCATCCTTCACGAACTTTCTCGTAAGATCCACGGGGGGTGACTCAGCTTTTCCGGGAATTCCCCCTTATCTCTAGTAGATAAGGTGTTACAACTCAACGTTTCCCTTCATTCTTAGTTTGGCCGTCGTGTGAGTAGGTTGTTTTACGGTGTGTTATGTTTACCGTGCACTGCTTTGAAGTTTTAGCCGAAAATATCGCCTGTTTTTCCGCGTATTGTATTTCAGTTTTTCCGTACCTGGATTCTTTAAGTATAATAGAATATTCCAACTCATCAACCTACCGTTGGGATTTTTTCTTGGTTTTCTCTAAAACTGCAAACCGTTTGTTTCAATCGTCCGTTATTATATTTTTGTTTTAAATGAATTACCTGTCACTCATTCACTAACCTTAATGTATGTTAAAAATTAAGTGTTTAATATAACTAACGCATGCAAACCCTATTAAGCATTTTCTTATAAAGTCCATAAACATGTTGTTACAAGGATTTTAGAAGAACAAACGATTCTATGTTTAATGTTAGGTTCGAATTCAACTTAACAATCTACCCGTTTGTAGTTTTTCTTGGTTTTCACTAAAACTCGCTTATCTATAAGTTACAAAGACTCACACACAGAGCAATCCACTTATTGAACCAACAGTTAAATATTTAATGGTATAAGTTTAGACATGTAATCAATAAGTTTTAATACAACTGCATGACTCATTAACCTTGTGATTAGTGAACGATTCTATGGTAAAAGGGGAAGTGTTGGGTTCGAATCCATTTTATCAACCTAGTCGACTGGAGTATTTCTTGGTTTTCTCTAAAACCTGCTTAAATACAGATTAGGATTCCTTAGAAAGACTCACAGGCATTTCGCTTATAGGATCCTCGCATAGTCATAAACCTTAGGAATATCCATATGTGAATGTTTATTGTATAGTAAAACTTTTAAATATAGTATTGTTTTATATAAGGTGTGAACCTGATGAGTTATCGATTATAAAATAAATTTATCATTACTATAATACTCACATTAAAAGATTCTCATTTATACAATTTAGCGGTTATGCATATTATTCAAACTCGTCACCGATGAGTCATCCTTCACGAAGTTTCTCGTAAGATGTTGTACATGAACGAACGAGGGGTGAGTCATGGGGAATTCCCCCTTATCTCTAGTAGATAAGGTGTTACAACTCAACGTTTCTCTTCATTCTTAGTTTGGCTGTCGTGGGAGTAGGTTGTTTCACGGTGTGTTATGTTTACCGTCCACTGCTTTGAAGTTTTAACCAAAAATCCCGCCTGTTTTTCCGCATAATGTATTTCGGTTTTTCCGTACCTGGATTCTTTAAGTATAATAGAATATTCCAACTCATCAACCTGCGCGTTGGGATTTTTTCTTGGTTTTCTCTAAAACTGACTTAACTATAAGGCCTATATTAAAATAATATATAGTTTATAACTAGATAAAATAATTGCTAAAAACAATAAGATTTTTAATTTTATCCTATTAAGTAATTTAAAAACCTCTTTTTAGTTTTTTCTTATAAAGTTAAAGTGATTTCAAAACGATTCATTAAAAAATTACACTTATATTTTAGGAAAACTTTATTTAATCGATTAAATGCAAAGTTTAACACTTAATGAATTATTTAAAATTTTATCTATATAGGAATAATATAAAAATTTACATTTATGTGCTAGTAAAAATAATTCTCTCATTAGAAGTTTCATTAACTAAAAACAATAAATTCGAATACAACTGCATGACTCACGGTAAGTTATTTTCACTTAGACATTCTAAGCAAATCTTATTGTAAAGGACAATTTCTTTCTGTGAAAGTGTTATCCCAATTCTCTCACAAGGATTATTGTTTAGTATTTTAAATCATATATCCAACTTATAAAATTTAGCGGTTATGCAAATGATTAAGTTTTATTACTTCAATCCGTATAAATAAGTTGAAAATTTTACCCTGCGATGTAATGTATATCTTAAAATAATATATAGTTATTATACAAAAATCTCGCTTGCTATATGATTATTTATAGATAGCTTATTACTTAGTTTTATAACTAGAAAAAATAATAAGATTTCTGTTTTTAATTTTATCCTATTAAGTGATTTTAAAACCTTTCATTAAAAATTATAGTTACATTTTATTGAATGAAAAAGGATGTCTTATCGTAAAATAATTCTGTTTTGATCTCATTATTTTCTTAGCATAATTAAAAAAAGTAAAATTAAATAAAAAAAATTAAAAAAATTTCAATATTTTAATAGGTTAATTGCAGAGTTCAACTCTTATTGCATTATTTAAATGTAGTTTACAACTGATATTAAATAAATGATCTCTATAAACTATTTTATATTACTCTGAAAACACAGAACTCTAACAACATTCTACTAAGATAAGCATGAATCAACATTCTTATCTGTATGAGTCAACGTGTGGCGATAAACAGTTTCTCGCATTTGTGTGTGAATGAAGGTTGCATTTCACTAAGGGAAATTTCATCAATTTTAAGTAAGTTTCATAATTTATTATTACTATTTGATAATTTAATAAACTTAATATGTATATTCTAATAAAATTATTTGTTTATATCATAAAAAAAATTTGTTTATAATAGAAATTTTATTAAAACTTTACGAAAGTTATATAAGAAATTTTTATTGTTTTATTGAAGAGAGAGAAATTAATTTAAAAAATATTTTTTTTTGGTATTTACTTATAAGGAATTTTTTATTGTTATACTATAAACTATTTTTATTGTTACACTATAAATTTTTTTGTTTATATAAAACTAAATTTTGCATAAATAAAACTACTTTCACACATGGAAAGTTATTGCTTAAATGAAACCTAGAAAAGTTTCCATTTAACTTGTGTATGTTTAGAAATTATTTGAGTAAAACTAATTTTTGCAATATATAAAACTCCTTTCACAAACGAAATTTTTATTTTTTAACTATAACTTACTTTTATATGTATTTATTTATTTCAATACCGTTTAAGTGATAGATAGGTGATAATCGTTTAAACTCATTGTATGATATGCTTTGTGAAAAAATTATTGCATTTTCCAAATTATTCGCTGTATTGTTTTAATGATTTTAACTTAATCTTTATATGAGATAGTGTGGATTACTAATAGGCATGGCTCGCCAGCGTATATAACATATTATTCATCAGCTGTAGGGGTTTTCCGTTGCAGGTGATAACTGACTCATAGAATATTCCGTATTATCTGTTTTTTAAGGAAACTGTTTATTTTCATTTAAAATGATGCATTGAATTTTTATGCAATTTATTTCGAAATGTTTAATATAAAATAACTTTTAGTAACTGATAGTTTTTAAATATAACTAATCCTTTTTATTATTATAGTTTATATCAATTATTTTATAAAAAGAACTTATTTTTATTAGTTCAAGTTTAAAAGTATTTACCTGTTTCATTTAAATCAACTAAGATAGTTTAAATTATATTACAGAGTTAAACTCGAATAAATGTTAAATAATATTTGTGTAGTATCAATATAATGTTTAATTTAAATAACATATTCATATACTTATAGCTTTTTTGCTTATAAAATTTATGTAAGATTTTCGTGTTAGGATAAATTTATTTAATAGTAACAGCATAAAGTTTAGTTAATTATAATGTATATAAAATTTAATTGTTGATTTTAAACATTGTATGTATTTTTAAATTAATATTATTATAGGATAGTCATTTTTATTTTATTTTTATTTTTATTTATTTTATTTTTTATTTTATAACTTTACTGTATATCTTTGTATGCATTTTTTTAATTAATATTTTTATATGAAAGTAATTTTTTTAATTTATATTATTATATGAAATTAATTTTTTTAATTTATATTATTATATAATAGTAATTTTTTTAATTAATATTATTATATGATAGTATTTTTTTTAATTAATATTATTATATGATAGTATTTTTTTTTTCTTTTTTTAAATTTATAATTTTACTATATATCTTTGTATGCATTTTTTTAATTAATATTATTATATGATAGTAATTTTTTTTAAATTTATATGATAGTCATTTTTTAAAGTGCATGTGTTCAATTTTTAACGAATGTAAGTTTGAGTTTAAATAAGTGTGAAACTTATTTAGTGAGAATATAAAGTTTAATTTATATAATTTTTATTATATTTAGTTTAATTTAAATAATTTTTATTGTATTCAGTTTAATTTATAACATATATATCATCATTTACTGATTTTGAAACTTTTGTTTACCGTATTTGTTTAGTTATAGCATAAATAACAGTACGTGTTTTATTATATTTAGTTTCATTTATATGATAGTCATTTTTTAAAGTGTATGTGTGTTCAATTTTTAAAGAATGTAAAAATAGTATTTCAAAGTTAGAGGTTAAATAACAGTATGTGTTTTATACAATTTTTATCATATTTAGTTTATATAACATAACTGTATACAAAATTTATTAACTGATTAAAAACTTCTGTTAAATTTTTAATGAATGTAAGATAGAGTTTAAAGAAATGTTAAACTTATTTAGTGAGAATATAAAGTTTAATTTACATAATTTTTATTATATTTAGTTTAATTTATATGATAGTAATTTTTTAAAGTGTATGCGTGTTCAATTTTTAAAGAATGTAAAAATAGTATTTCAAAGTTAGAGCTTAAATAACAGTATGTGTTTTATATAATTTTTATTATATTAAGTTTATATAACATAACTGTATACAAAATTTATTAACTGATTAAAAACTTCTGTTAAATTTTTAACGAATGTAAGATAGAGTTTAAAGAAATGTTAAACTTATTTAGTGAGAATATAAAGTTTAATTTACATAATTTTTATTATATTTAGTTTAATTTATATGATAGTAATTTTTTAAAGTGCATGTGGGTTCAATTTTTAACGAATGTAATAATATTATTTCTAAGATAGTCTAAATAAATTTAAAAAGTGAAACTTATTTAGTGTTAAAATAAAGTTAGAATTTTTAAGTGTCTTACATTTTTAATGAATGTTAAATTATTTATTATTTGTTTTGCTTTTAAATCTATGTGTTAATCCACAAAATACGAAAATTTCTATTTAATTCTGTAAAAATTTCGTAATATAAATTTGTAATGATGTCACTAAAAGTATGAACTCCTATTTAAATTCCTTATTTATTATCTTAACACAATATATTTTTAATCTCTAAAAATGCTAAGTTTCTAAAATACTCATAAATTGTTACTGATGTTAATTAACTTCAGTCATTCAAAAATGTTAAGTCCCACCGGAAATTATTTATACTCTTCCAATGGCAACACCTAAATTTTAAAGTCTATACCCTGTTTTTAATTATATAGTACTCATCAACCTTTGTTTCATTTTGTCAAATTCCCTGAAATACATAGGAAAATTTCTATTTAATTCTGTAATCAATTTATAATCCTCAAATGACAACTCTCCAAAAGTTTCTATTCTTCAGGTGGCAACACCTAAATTTTACAAAATTCCCTATAGATGGCACCACCAAACCTCATCCAAGATGATAGTCAAAGTTTCTATTCTTCCGGTGGCAACGCTCTAAAAGTTTCTATTCTTCCGGTGGCAACACACAGTTTCTATTCTTCCGGTGGCAACACCCCCTTCGTCCAAGATGATGACTAAGTAGTGTAAAAAGGGTGTATTCTGCGACACGGTGGAGGCGCGGAGGCGCGCTCCAACAGGGTGGTGGCGCGCGCGCCACAGCGCGCCACCGCGCCACCACCGTGGCGCAGAATCACCCTTTTTACACTACTAACAAAGTTAAAACAAAGTTCTCGAGAAATTTGTCCCAAATTAAAAATCGTTAATGTCGTAAATATTGTTAGTTTATTTATTTATGTTACCATTGCTTTTACTCATAATTTGTGTATGCTGTTCGAAATGTATTCTGTAGACATTATTTTTAGGATAAGAGAACTTATGTGTAGGTATTAGAAAGTGATTAAGACAGTATTTTTGTCATCATATTACTAAGACTTTTAATGCTATAATATTGATATTTGTAACTGACTTTTATTAATATATAAGAAAAATATTATTTTACTCCCTACCACCCCCAATTTTTTTTTTTTTTTTTTTTTTTTTTAAATATAGATCTGAATTTCTATCTCGGAAATAGGACATTTTGTTTAATATAATTATTTTACTACCGGGTCAATCCAATTGCTAACAATCGATTTTAAAGTATGTAAAATTATTTAGAATTTAGACGTAATATTATAAGATAAGTGAAGTATTAAAATGGGAAAACTGGATGCTGGCGGACAGCATGAGATATTCAAGGTGAAAAACAGCAAAAGTGACAACGCGAAATGTCTGATTGAAAGCAATAGTCCTGACGGACTTGAAAAAAAAAAATAAAAATAAATAAATAAATAAATCTTGGCCTTCTTGATCAACATAATGCACATTTGAAATTTCATTCGATTCCGAACAGCTGAATAAGAGCTATTTTTCTCTGGATACCGATAGTTTAATATTATACGCTCTGTATTATTTACACCCTGTACAATGCAAAAATGCAAATTTCATTCAAATCTTAACGCATTACATGCGAGTAAAATAAAAGTATGTTTTTTTAAAGAAAAATGGACCCCGCCTTTAGGCGTTCCTTAAAAAAAAAAAAAAATAAATAAATAAAAATCTTCACTTTAAAAAAGTATATTGGGTATTGGTGTTAAACCCTGTATGTGCTTCCGGCGTGTGTGTGTATATATATGTATATATAATATATATAAATACAAGTGGCATTTACTGCATCGATTACTGAGGATAAAATTTAACTGATCTAATCACAAGTACGTAAAATCCTTTTGTTAAATAATATGCAGCAAATTAGAGAAACGCAAAAAGACGAAGTTTACTGTTCAAAATAGGAAAGTACCCCCAGCAACAATGTGTTAAATACCTTAAAGAGTGAAATTAGTACATGAATTTAACAACAGATACATACAATCCTACCTGCCAACATTTTTAATTTAATTCGTAGCATTCTTAATACTTGCCTTTTTACACCGCGTATTTGGAAGAATAATTTTCTTCTTATACAATCTTAATTACACACTAGAGAAAAATACTCTTCAATAAAAGTGGTTTGAAAAAATGATAGGTATTAAGAATTCTACGGAATAAATTAAAATTGTTAGCAGGTCTGTATAAAATATATGGATGAAATAAATTTTTTATTCCTGAAAAACAGAAAAATCGAGATTCTCTGAATAATTATCATGTGTGTGTTTTTAGATTTTTAAAATTACCTGGTGACATCCTATTGTACCATAACTTTATTACACAGTCAAAATTTTTAATGTCGTTCTATGAGTGATATATTACTCAATAAGTCTTAGTAAAATATGTTACCTGAAATTAATCTCTGACACGTTTATAAGCGGTTTAAATGAAATAAATAGGAAATTGAGCTGTATATCTTTAATAAAAACAGCTGCACAGAATCATTACATAAGCGAAAGAATCTTAAATTTTATTATGTCCTCATTTTAAATGCACAGCTGCTAAAAGTGATTGGCATGTATAATCAATTACAATTCATGAGTAGCGAATAAACATGATTTTCATGATATAAGGTTTCATTTAAAAAAAAAAAAAAAAAAAAAAAACTTGGGTCATTACACGAACAAGGAAATCCAAGCAATTCGTAAAAATTTTATGGGAGTATTGTGTTGAAGCAATAGGGAAATCATATAATCCTTCGACAGAAATTTATATATCTGTCGAAGGAGTCTTCAGTACGACTATAAATAGGTATTCTCAATAGATATAATATAGAGATGGAGGAATTTTAAGTTTCTAAAGTGAAATATGAATTAAAATTACAAAAAGAAAAAAAAAAAATCACAAAAATGTATTGAGTATTTATTCAGAAGATAAGGCAAATATTAATTTTAGTTCCCCATCATCATACTATAGGTATGGGGAACTTAGGTAATCGTGAAAAATTTCCACCTCGGTTTTTTGACTTTTTTATACGTTTTCAGGTGTGAGGAATCCGAAAATGACAAAATTTGTTTGGTGTCTGTCTGTAGGGTGTCTGTTAGTGTGTCAGTCCGTTAGTGTGTCAGTCCGTTAGTGTGTTAGTCCGTTCGTCCGTTAGTTTGTTAGTCTGTTAACACGATATCTCACGAACAAATGATTGCAGAGAGGTCAGATCAGTTTTAAAATATTACTTTCGATACTGGCAAGAACCCTATTCATTTGCAACATTAGAATTAAAAAACTTCGTAAGTTATTAGAAATTTACGATTTTCTTAACATGGGAAAATAGGACAAAATTTCACTTAAACGTGCATTAAATGGAAACTTTTTACTGTAAAAATGTCGGACCAGTTTTAAAATATCAGTTTTGATGCCGGAATGAACATCAGTAACTATAAATACGCTACTTTGAAAATTTCGCAAGTTATTGGAAATTTACGAATTTCTTAACATGGCAGTATAGGGCAAAATTTCACATAAACGTTAATTTTGAGAGATATTTTCATCGTAAAGATGTCAGACTACTTTTGAAATATTATTTAGAACACTGGCATGAATATTAATGACTATGAATTTTCCAATATAAAAATTTCGTAAGTTATTGGAAAATTACGAATTTCTTAACATGGCAGAATAGAGCAAAATTTCACATAAACGTCAATCATGAGGGATATTTTCATCGTAAAGATGTCAAACCACTTTTTAAATATTATTTTGGATACTGGCATGAATATCATAGACTATGATTTTTCCAATTTAAAAAATTCGTACGTTATTTGGAACTTACGATTTACTTAAAATGGCAGAATAAGGCAAAATTGAGCATAAACTTCCATTTTGAGGATCATAAATACATTAGACAACTTCAAAATTAAGTTTATGATATTTGTTTGAACATGATTGAATACAAATAGTCTAATAGGAAAATTTCGTAAATTATTCGTAATTTACGATTTTATCAACATATCGAAATTGTAAATTTTTCATATAAATATGAATTTTGAGGATTATTGCATTGGAAATAGTAACATGAAAACTAAACAACAGAATTGACCCTAATAAAGTAAATTAATAGATTAGAATAAGATAAATATATCGAAGTGAACGGTGGATAGCCTATTAGGCGGGGATTTCATTCTGTCACTGTATCAAGCTTTGGTCAATTTCATTTCTTTTAACATGATTATAATATGTCTCCCACTAGAAATTTATGAGAACATAAATATGACGGGGAACTGAGCAGAGTCCACCTATGCCAACTAGTTTAACTCATAATGAACTAAGAATTTCACGGAATATTCGTTTAGACTTATTCATTTATTACATTTATTTTGTTGCCCCGCGCAACAACCCTCTTCTCCAATCCCCCCCCCCCCCCACACACCTCTCTCTCTCTCTAAGAGATCAAAGTAACTCGAAAGCAATGCAAATTAAAATCAGTAGACACAATTTAGAGTAAAAATACGGCATTTCACACAAAAGTTATTTATATCTATATATAATCTATATATTGCATATCAAATAATATCATTTTTTGTATAGAGTTTATATAATTTTGATCATTTTTCTGCAGTTCTAAAATACGTTTAACTTCTGAAAACTTTAAGGCATACAACCTTTCTTTCTTTCTTTCTTATTAGGGACCTATTGCAATAACTTTGTTTATCTATCTATCTATAAGGAAAATTTTGTCATCACGATAACTCCCGAAGTGATACTCCAAATCGAACCAAATTTGGACAGCGAACTGATTTTATAAATATCTTAGATGCGTTCGTTAAGCAAGTTGCTCTGACTTTTTGTTTTCAAGTGGCAGCCACTTGAATATTTCAAACCACTTTGCAAAAAGCGTATTTAAAGCAAGATATGCTTGAATTTTGATGTAAATACTAAATATAGACCATATAAGGGAGTGAATGAAGCTTATTAATGAGCTTTATGTGCCATTTTTAATAAAGTGGCGGATATCTTAAGTTAAGCGGGGCCACTTGAAATCAGGCTGCCACTTGAAAATTTAAAATCTCAATAACTTCGAAATAATTCTCCAAATCGAACCAAATTTGGACAGTATCTTAACTTATCTTATAGATATCGCAGATGAGGTTGTTAGCCAAGTTGCTCTGCCATTTTGTTTTCAAGTGGAGACCACTTGAAATTTTCAAATTCAAATTGTAAAAAAGCGTATTCCGAATTTATTTAAAGTTATAAAGTTCATTGAGACACTTATATAATCTATGTATACATCAAAATTCAAATAAATTCGGAATACGCTTTTTTACAAATTGAATTTGAAATTTTCAAGTGGTCTCCACTTCAAAACAAAATGGTAGAGCAACTTGGCTAACAAACTCATCTAAGATATTTATAAGATAAGTTAAAACACTGTTCAAATTTGGTTAGTGGTGGATATCTTAAGTTATGCAGGACCACTTGAAATCAGGCTACCACTTGAAAATTTAAAACCCCCCACTATAACTTCCGAAATAATTCTCCAAATTGAACCAAATTTGGACAGTGTCTTAACTTATCTTATAAATATCTTAGATGAGTTTGTTAGCCAAGTTGCTCCACCATTTTGTTTTCAAGTGGAGACCACTTGAAAATTTCAAATTCAAATTGTAAAAAGCGTATTCCGAATTTGTTTGAATTTTGATGTATAAATAGATTATATAAGTGTCTCATTGAAGTTTATTAATGAACTTTGTCCGTCATTTTTAATAAAGTGGCGGATATCTTAAGTTAAGCGGGGCAATAGATACCGAAGTTTTTAGGTAGATTCCTTATAGGAGATCTACCTATTGCAATGGTTCTCATGACACGACTTCTGGAAAATTTCTTCATATCTTCACCGATCATGACCCCTAGAACCCAAAACCACCCTCCGTTCAAAAGTTTATATATATAAATATATATATGTATAACGCTTTTTCCCATGTTAAGTTGTGAACACGATAACTGGAGTAATTTTTATTTAAATTTAACCAGCTCGGGATATGTTGTCAGGACAGTAAAAATCTCGGTCGAGTTCGTAGATGGGGTATCCTGCTCAAAGGGGGTGGAAATGGTGGGGGGTGGAAATTTTCATTTGCCCATAATTTCTTTAATATTCAAAATAGGAAAATATTTCAAATCAGGCGAATTACCGCCTTACCCTAAAGAACAACTTTTGTATTTAAACTTTTTCGATAACTTCAATTGCTTAAAAGTTACAAGTTAAAAAATGATTTTTCTTGTGATGAAGCCGACATTTTCTATAGCTTTCATTGCAAAAATTTATAATCTGATGCTTATGTCACGTGCAAGTGATAATAAAAAAGATCACTGAAAATATAAAATTTTAATCATGTTTTTAAACAATATAATAATCTAATAAAAAAAAAAAAAAAAAAAAAAAAAAAAAAATGTTTAATTTAACAGAAAATATGACGTCACAATTACAACAATGTACTGAGAAAAATGAAATAAAATTTTATCCCTGATTTTAAACAAACAAAATAAAAGTTAATAAAAAATAAGTAAATAAAATCAACATATCTTAGGGCTAAGCAGATTTAGACTTAGCTTTATGACATAGATGCTATAATGTAAAAGATAACTGTCATCGTATAAAAAAAAAATCTTGTAAATCTATGCTAAACGAATTAAACTGGCATGGTAGAAAAGGCAATAAATTTGGGGACATTTAGGTATCCCTTTAACAAATGAACTAGGTACGATTTTAATTAATTTTCCGTTGAAGTTTATTTTCATGAAAATTTAAATTTAAATTAAAGTATTTCATTACTCGAATAATTGATAAATAAAATTATACCATTAAAAAAAAAAAAAATAAAGAACACTCTTTTATTGAAAAATGAACTAATAAAGGTTTTAGAAAACTATTACATACTTTTAAATTTTTATAAAAAAAAAACTAATTGTTGCCACTCGACATTATACAAATACATCCAAATCCTGTGTCACATACAATAGTTTTGCATAAGTATAGATTTTTTGTTTGCCCTTGAAACCTGCCCCTGATGGGAAAAATGCCTGGAAATACTTGTATCTAGTATTGTCATTGATTATGAAGTCGTGTGCAAAATTTCAGGTCCTTTGGACGACAAGAAGTTGCCGAAAATTGAATTGCAAAATTCCGTTACATACATTAATAGTTGCATCATATCAAGTTAATAAAAGTGTGTTAATTAAAAACCTTGTTAAACGCTTTAATTAATCATTTAAAAATATAAAATTAAAATAATACGTCAATCTTACTGCAAATATCGTTTGTGGTAAATAGTTTAGAATGTCAGTTTAGGCAAGAATTTAAAATTTACGATTGATAGTAATACGTTACAGCTTCCTTTGACTTTTTATCTTGTCGGAACAAGATATTGGTCTGTGAAGAGATATGAGGTTTTCGCGTGGAAAGAAAATATAATGACGCCAAAGCTGCCTTTCTCCATCTCCAAACTCGCCAAATTTTGTCGCCATGTCAAAATTTCGTCGTCAACTATCAACTTTTGCCACCAAATCACAAATTTCATTGCTAAGTCTCAAGTTTTGCCACCAAAATCTCGCCAAATCATACAATTTACTAAATTCATAACAATTAACATTGAAATTCAGCGGTGCCAAATGGTCAAATGTTAACTAATGTTAATGTTAATGTTCCAACTTATGTGAACCAAAACAGTTTCACTTGACAATTTTTACTCATCTGACAATAAGAATCACAAAAACACAATACAAAACTTTCAATAATTCAATAAAAATTACAATGAAATAACTATCCAAAAACCGCTACCACTTATCTGTATTTGACTTGACCATAGCAACGCCAGGCTTACCAGAACCAGTAAGATCACAAGTGCATTTTCACGTTTCTATTACTTTCTTTTAAAAGAAAAATATTGAACAACAGTTATATAGATTTAAAAAATATATATATAATTTTGATTAAGCTTGGGATTGGAGGGGGTGTAGCCCAATAGCCCCCTCCGGGATTCACCATTGCTGGGATTGTATATCTTGATTGTATATCTTAATTGTATATCTTGTGCTTTTATTTGTTGAATGATTATGAGCTTGAATTTTAAAAAATTGAAACGTTAACAAACCAATAAATTTAGCCTAAAATTTTAAGTAGAATGAATATAACTCTTTTGTTGTTGAAAATTAAATTTCTTGAAAACAGAATAGCGACGTAAATAATGCAATGTGGGGGAACAAAGCCATTGACTAGGTATTAATGCATATGTAAAATTTCTTTACAATTGTAACATTAACGTAAAGGAATCTACCTTTGCCTTTAAGCTTGCCGAAAAGGGATGTTTTTTTTTTTATTATTATTAATTAATCAAGATACTGTTGAATCTCGCTATAGTGAATCCCGAATATTGTGTGAATATCGGTTAATGTGAACTTTCAGCAGTTCCAACTAAACACCTATTCAACTAATATTATTATAAACGTTTATAGTGAATTTACAAGTTCGGATTTTTCATAAATTGGTATCAATTTTAAATTGTTTTACGTTTTTTAAAAATCTGCGAAAAATGACCCCAGCAGCACATCTTCTCCAAAAAGCATCCCTAGGATGTTCTATGAATAAAAGGAAAATCCTATGGACCTCCTCAGGATGTTCTGTCGACAAGTGTGCTACTAGGGGACATGATGGTTAACCGACAACATGTTGAAAATGAACGCGAGAAGTTATTTTGGGAAATTGGCATGACATTTGATTTCAGATTTTATCAATTCTGTAAAAATTGACGTCATTGTTAAAAGACAATTGTACATTTTCATGTAAAATTAACTGCAAGAAACATTTTGTAAAATTAGCATCATGTTAAAATGTACAGGGTTAACCAAAAGTTCCGCCCTAATTCCTGTATCTCGAGAACGCGTCGGAATATCTGAAAATTGTAAAATACGCGTTCAATTTATTACAAGGGGGTTTCATTTAATATATATGTATGTATGGGGAGCACAGGAGACTGATAAGGGCAAACTTTAATATATTAAATGTGAAAGGGTCTTTGGAAAGCTCCATTGAAAAACCTTTTTAAGACAAACATTTTGGCAAAAAAAAAAAAAGCACAAAATTTCTAGTAGGTACAGTTTAACATCTACAGACCGCACTAAAAGAAATTATAAGCTATGATATATATATATATATATAAACGTGTTACGTATAGAATATGGCAGCCACACAAAAGAATTCGGATACATTTACCTGAGAATAACCTACATAAATTTTACACGTACAGTGCAGAAATAAATAAGCAATTTTAAAACTGCTCACACTACTTTCTGAATAAAATTTAAGTGTAAGTTCATACGTAAGAATTGAATTTTTAAATAATTCTTAAATATAAATATTTTGAATCTGTAGTAAATACATTTTATTTATGGTGAGTATTAATGTACCAAATGTGATGGTTAGTATTTTAAGTTTAAAGCACTCTTGGAAATCGATGGAAATGCATATCTAGTTTATGTATTTTTTAGTTTATGTATTTATGTACTATATTATGTATTTTTGCTACTTATTACAAATTGCAATATGTTGTGTGTTATATAAATAACCTAAGGCTTTAGACAATATACAGAACTATCGGAAATTAATCAAAAATATTCTTTTCTATTGAACGTAATTGATGGAAGTGCTTTACTAAATTTCTCCATGTCCAGAAACATTGCTTAGGAACGATATTAAATTTCTCATAATATAGGGGTAAACAAAATACTCTTTAATCTTCAACGTCAATTATTTGCAATAATTATACGTTTTTAGGTCCCCTGAAAACGAAAATAAAGTTTTTAGATATTGATATGCATGCATGTATGTCTGTTATCAGAATAATGAAAAATCAAATAACTGAAAGAAATTCAAACTTGGTATTATGTTAATTTTTCTTTTTTAAATTGGTTTATTCAACCCCTTCGTTTATCTACTTCTCTCTCTCTCTCTATTTGCTGGAGAACTTGCTTCGCTAATTTGTTTCAAAACTGAGTCCACTTGAAATCAGGTTGCTGTTTGAAGATTTGTCATCACGATAAATTTTGAAATACTGAACTAATTCCAACCAAAATTGGACAATGAATTTATGTTTCAAATATCTTGAATAAGTTCGATGGACAACTTGTTCCGCCATTTCGCTTCCAAATGGCGTCCACTTAAAAATTTGTCATCGCGATAACTTTTGAAATATTGTATTAATTCGAACCAAATTTGTAGGGTAATTTGTCATTTTATTTTTCAAGTACCAACCACTTGAAAACTTCAAACTCACATTTAAAAAAAATATATATATTTATGAATCGCTTTGCTTAAAACTCCATGTGTGTATAATCCACATCAATATTTCTAACAAGTCCATAAATGAATTTTATCCACCTTTTATTCCAAAATGGTGGCCACTTGATAAGAAAAAAGAAGTCAACATACCCTTTCGAATGAGCCGGAAGAACTTGTTAAAACTTTCCTTGGAAAGTGTTAATGACATTGGTTTGCCTGTCTATCTGTCTCTCCATGCTCTAACTCACGTAAATATTTATAGCATTTCTTGAAACTAACATATGTTATTCAAGTTCACTATCGGATATTTCCTATTGAAAATGGAGTAAATACCACTACTGGTTTGTGTACGGGGACACCCGAAATTATTCCAAAGCATTGTGTTCTATGAGAGGTATTTCTATAAACTATATTTTATTACCTTTACTGTGCACAAATCTTAATTAAATAGAAATATGTTATTCAAATTCACTATCGGATGTTCCCCACTAAAAATATAGTAAATACCATCACTGGTTTGTGTACAGGGACATCCGAAAGTATTCCAAATCATTGCGTTCAATGAGAGGTATATTTTAATAAACCAGATTTTAATATATTAAGGAAATTGTAATATGTTATTTATATGCACAAAAGAATGCCTTCTATGAGATATAGAATGATTAGTATTAGATTTACAGGGCTACACAAAAATATTCAGTTACATTAAGGGCTATTATTGAAAATTTGCTAAAATTGCACTTTCCATCATATTAACGTTTTTAATCATTTCTAACAATTTTTAACCGTGAATATGATTTCAATTTTTCTATCTGTCTGTCCGACTTGCATTTTAGGACATACAATATTATAAATCACATTTAAATAACTTGCTACAGTAAAAATCATAAAAAAGAATTGTCATTTATTGTCAATATGCTAAAATAATGTTTTGTATAGAATATAATATGCTTAACCTTCAGATTTATACGGCTACACTAAAATATTCAGATACATAAAGAGCTGCAATTAGAATCTTAGGGCTGCATTTTCTTTTCGCGTTAAGCATTTTTAACACTTTCCATAAATTTTTGAGAGTGATTATGAATACAATTAGTCTATTTGTACGCCTTTCAGTCCTTCTGTCTGTCCGCTGTGTGACAACGTAAGGAAAGAATATTGAAAGTTATACGATACAACAAGTAGGTACAGTTGGAAAGTGTTAATAATCAATGCATACCGCATGGTTTTTCGTTCTTGTTTTTAACATCAAATGAGGATATCGTTTGAAACGCTTAATCAGTATTGACGAGTTTTCAATGAGTGGAGCTTGTGAAATTTGTCCGAATAATTTGGAAAAAACTTTAAAATTTAATAACAGCCTTAATTTTTTCCTGAATGCAGAGACTACATTCAAACAGATGGTTGTAGGGGGCAGTAATCCTCACATACAAATATATTTCAGGTAAAACAGTAATTCCTTTTTACTTTCTCTTACCCATAAGGTAGAGAAAGTATTGTTTTGGGGTCAAATTTTCGAATGCGAGATTTTGTTATATTTACACGTTTTGAGGTCCTCTGAATACGAAAATCATGTTTTAATCAAATGGTCTGTGTGTATATCTGTGTGTGTGTGTGTCTGTCTGTGTGTCTGTCTGTTATCAGCATATCTCAAAAACAAATTATGGCAGAAAGTTCAAACTTGGTATTCTAAATGTGTATCATATAGGGATGCTACAGTAAGCTTTTCGTTAAGATCAAGCAAATGGTTCGTGTACAGGACAATCAAGAGAATTCTAATACATTACGTGTATGGGGGAAATTGCAGGTAAGTAGAGTTTAACGTCTATAGACTGCGCTAAACCAAATGAAACGAATATATATTTTTGTAATAGAGATAGTTAACTGGGGAAAAAATTTTGTGTATGTAGGAGCCTCGCCTCCCCCCCTGGGGGGGAAATCCCCCCTCGAGGGGAGTAAATTTTCATCATGGGTATCTTTCAAAAGAGCTCCCCAATACCTTTAAAACGAATGGTTGAACCATCGATCTGCGATAATTTAAAACAAAGTTATCGATTTTTTTTACTTTTAATGAAAAAAAAAAACTTTTTTTTTTTTTTTTTAATATTGAGAATAAAATGGACTTTTTTTGGATATTTAGTGTTATACTACTTCTCTAATGTGGAAATCGTCTGCCTTATCATAAAAGATAAATTTTTTAAATAACAATTTTAATAAATTATTTTTTAAAAAGAGAATTATATTTTAATAACCGAATTAAATTCTATATAAATGTAGGTGCATTAATGAAACGGGGGTTGAAGGGGGCGGTAGCCCCCCTCACACAGAATTAATTATCATATAAAACTCTTCAGAAGCCTAATATGAATTGTTTAACATAGGTTTACATAACAGTACTCGTTATCTTATCTATTAATCTGCAACCTGTATTTATAGTATTAAATTTCAGGGTAAGAGAAAGTCGTGTGAGTGACACACCAGATTATTTTGATTTCTTTTAAGATATTCATATACAGTACTTCTTATTTTATCCCTTAATCTGTAACCTGTCTTTCGCGACAGCATGCTTTAGTCTTTTTGACAGTAAGTGTAAGTCCTCCTATAGGCGTTATTCTCCAAAGTTACAATATTTCAGAACAAAATTTTCTATATTTATCTTTAAAATTACAAATGAATATACATTATAATTATATTCTTTCTAACCAAAGTATTTGTATCCATAGTTATCCATTGTAAAAATATGAATAGTGGGTATAGGCTTATAAAATAAACAACATACAAATTTCGAAAGAAACGTCCACTGGCGGAGTTACAGATTTTCAAATGACGTGAATCTACGTCAGCGGTCGCGAAAGTGTTAATATTCAAATTCAATGGTAAGAGAACATTGTACGAGTGCCACACTAGATTCATTCGTTTTTCCAAACATTATTCAATACATCTTCTATACATTTTTTAAAGTTCATCAGGTATATTCACAGTTTGTGTATTTAATTCTTAGGCTATGATATATTCTTTTGACAATCAGAGACTAAAAGGTGTTCAAAAATCTGGGTTATTTTAGGTTGCAGTGCATTTTGGAATTGTTACACGTCGCGTGATGATAGCAATCTCATATTACTTAATTGTTGAAATTTGACCACGAGTAAGCTTGAAAATATAAATGATAAAGAAGACCAAAATTCTAGACTTAACGTTGGCTATTGAATGTACCTGTATAGTTTATTATATTAAACTAGTGGTAAAATGAAGTGGCCCTCGAAACATAAGTGCAAATGAGGTATTATCATGGAAATGCATAATACACGTACTATGGTGTCACCATACTGAGCTACGATAATTATTCTTTTGTAGGAAGAATAGGTATTAGTCTATAAAGAAAATGTAATGCCGTTTTTAGATCGATACTGAACGTTCAGTTTTGCAGCCACGTAAACGTGCCGTAAAAAATCCTCAGGATTTGCAATAATGGACCTTTTCCAAACATTTCCTTTATGTAAAAATTTTTGAGTAGTATCGAATGACACAAATTGTTATGTAGAATAATTCATGCAATAACAGGATTGCTACGGTTAATATTTTCTTTCTGTCTCTTCCCCATTATATTTATATTGTAATTTAGTGTAGTGCGTTTCCATGATCCATTAAGGAGAAATTTGCTACATGAATATATTGGTAAAAATGTCAAGAAAAAGAGTGAGACCGTAGCAACTTTGGCTAAGGTTTTTGGCGTTGTATGATTCGACATTAAGTGCATCGTTGCCGATATTTACGGTTTTTCTAGAAGATATATTAGCACTAACATTTAATATAAGTTTTTTGCAACAACTTTTTTACGATTATATACGGTTAATTGTATTGGAAATTCAGTTTACAAAGTAATGGTTATTATTCTGTTTTATATAAAAGTTAGCAGTTATATTAATGCCATGCGCATAACCACGCATTGCTGCCAACATTTCCGGTTCATTCAGAAGATATATATACACTAACATTAAGCATAAATTTTTAGCAACAGGGTTTTACTAATTACATATGGTTAATTGTATTGGAAAATATTATTAAAAATAGTGGTGGTTATTTTTATTTATTTATTACTTTTTAATAAGAACTTAAACAGTATGTTATTGACAAGCACAAAAGCTGTCGTTTTTTTTTTTTTCTCGCAGTGTAACAATTGATATGCAATTTTTTCCAAAGTTACTCCGTAATCCGTACCTCTTGTACATGCTGGTTTAATATCCAGTTTATTGTAGCTAGATTTTGTCAATACGTAAGTCTGTTTCTTGGATGAATAATCCATTCTGATTTTGTATTTTTTCTCTGTTAAACATCGAAAGGATATCTCTCCTTTCTTTCTTTTTTTTTTTTTTTTTTTTTTTTTTTTTTTTCTTCCTTTAAAACGAGGCATGTTATAATGTTATAAGTTACAAGCAACGAAAGCAAAAACATAATTGTATCAATAAGTATCTTTAAAAGAAAATACAATTTAATTATGGTGTATAATAATAAAATCCTCTTACTAATGATAAATGTAGTAGTATTTTGTAATACTATCAATAATCTCTGTAATATACATTATTGATCATAAAAATTTTAAAGCATTTAATAAAATTTATTTAGTAAAAAAAAAAAAAAAAGCGTTTCCATCGCTACGTATGTTTACTTATTCATTTATTTATTTATTTTTCATTCGTTTAACTCTATAAACGATAAAATTATAAAGTCTCTCATATTGAGTGTTTAAGCACGATAAATTTTACAACTCTATTTAGCAAACATACCTTGGATTAAACAAATATTTTATTTCTTTGTTTTTTAATGCTCTTTAAGCAAAGCCCCCACTTTCTCTTGTAGATTAAATGTTCAGTCTACCGATTCGGCTTCATTGAATAATGTTTGAGATCACTTATAGCTCCTCACTGCTCCCCTCTTTTGTCAGAGCGCACAAGACAATACAGGTGAAAACGTCATATAATAAAATCATACGATCAACGGTCTCCCTTTCTCTTAAATCTTTAAAGGAATTTCACTCTCCCCAAAAGAAAAATCGATATTAGAGGGGTAAGCTGAGATTGGGATGGCTTCAGGCGCCACGCCTCTGATGCCTGGAACATACAGATCCTTCTACTGGAAGGCGTGGTTAAATTATTGGCTGGAATGCAATGGTAATAATTTGTATAAAAGTTCATAAATTTTAAATTCCGACTCTCGGAGTTTTGTGGCTAAGAGAAATGTTTGATTTGTCAGGTAAATATTGGAAATAAATGCAGCTTACCGTTAAATTAAGAAGCATTTTACGCATTATCAACTGAATAATTTTGTTCATTACAATTTCCAATTTTGATGACTTGATTGTTGCTCATTACTTGGAAAAATTTTATTTTTAGCCAATATTTTTCCAGAAAAATAAATCTCATCTGATATTTTCATGTATTAGTATGGCTCCGTAAAATTACTCTAAATTGTGTTATATGTACAACATTTTTAACAGTTATACTGTA